>CM052138.1:12267539-12297931 GCA_028454255.1 Halictus ligatus | reverse complement strand
AACATTTATGGGCCGAAATTGCAAGAAAACTTATGAATTTTGACATAACGTCCAAGGAAGTGTTAAAAACCAAAATAATAGAAATATGGAATTCCATTGAAAAAAAGACAACGGAAAAACTTGTATATAGTATGGAAAGCCGGTTAAGACACGTTATTGATGCCAAAGGAGGACCAACCAGATATTAACATCAAACAATTCAAGATTTATTCGTACGTTCGAATACTTTTGTGACGTCCGAAAACGGTATGTTTATACTCAATGCCTTGTGAATCCCGTATGTGCTATCAGATTTTTTTGTAATTTTACTTACACATTCTCAAGACTCTTATGTGTCTTTATTTACAATCTTATTTTGAAAACTTAAACCCAACGGGTGTATTTTATTTGTTAACGATGTAGATTGGAAGCGTTCGAATACTTTCGTGAGCTACTGTATGCGGCTCGATTTCTCGCTCGAGCTTACGCGAATGACTTCGGGGTAGTACACGGCGGGTTAATAAATTTGTGCAGTCGGGAGAGGTGTTTGTTGACAATGTGGCGAAGCCTTCGAGGCTCGGCAGAGTATGCCAACACAGAAGTCCGGAGGTTCTGTGGCGCGGCAAGTGCGAACAATGTTTCTTCGCGAAGAATGTTCGCGAATGACAAGAGGCAGGCGTTCATCTTCGCGGCGATACACGGGGTCAACAGTTTTCGTCCCGTCCAAATTACCGCGGCTCGACCTGGAAAGACGGAAACTTTCCCGGAGAATTACTGGCTTTCCACGGTTCCTTTCTCCGCTTTCTATGCCCGTAGTTCAGAACCACTCGACACGCTTTTTCAACGGCAATTTCACCTTGCCTTCAGAAAGAAGGCTTTTGTGTGCCGGGTGCATGATAATGTTGTCTGCCGCGCGGGAGCGTCCACGCGGACCAGTACATGTCCGAAACAAGTGTTCGACGGTGAAACGTCAGGAGTACTCGACGGCGCCGGAACGCGAAAGACGCCGGCGTTACGCGGCTGCGCGCGAATAATTTTCCATACATCGGCGACGTGCGTGCGATAAGCGGATTTTGCTACGCGCGCTTCAAACTTTTCGACAATGCACGCCGGCCCCGAAAAGTATTTGAACGTTGCATCTCCGTGGACCGACGTCCCGGAGTTGCCGAGAACACCACGGAATTTTAATCTTGTCTACCGGAGAAATGGTATTTTAATCGTGTCGGCCGAGAAGTATCACTTTGTTCTCCCCCGCGCTGTCGTATTTCATGCTACACATACATTCCTCAACTCTTGACTCTTGTGAAAAATCTAGTCAGCAACTCGAACGTTCCTTTTCGAAGGACGCGGAAGTGTTTGCTGACTCCAACGACACTTATCAAATCTGAAACTTTCCTTTCATAAAATCGTTAGGAATAAAATTCCACGGCAAATCCCGTTTAAATTACACCGCCTGGTTCTACGAGTTTACGAGAAAAGCGACTCGGTGAAATACCGGGGAAATTCTCGTTTTGTATGAACATTCGCAGTCGAGTTACCAATTCCCGGGTGGAAGTCGCCGAGGGCAAAGAATTAATTTGCACACAGGTGTTGAGGTTCGATGTGTCGCGATTTTTCATTTAATTCCCCGTCAGCCGAGGAGCTTCCGCGTTTAAGGGGGTAAGCGTCGGTTGCTCCGAAAGCTTTCGAAGCAATTAATCACAGCTGAAAGTCCGCGTTTCCGTTTCGGCTCGTTTTCTTCTTGGTCGTGTCGCGTACGCCGCGGGGAACGCTCGGGCAACGGGTCTCTGCGAGGCCGACGACCAAACCCGACGCAAAAGGCAGATACACGTCAAACGCGCATCGCACGAGAAATTGCAATTCGCGGCAATTAACTTCGTCCACCTAGTGGAACGACAACCTATCCAATCTCGCGCGCGGTGACATTTTCTGAATCGAGGTTCGGCGTTTCGCGTGTAACGAGATGCCGCGGCGGAACAACTGCGTTCCCGACTCAATGGAAATATCTTTGCGCTTCGAAGCAATTGCCCTATGGGCTTCGTTTACATGCCGCCATCCTCCTGCCCTGTAACCGTAGCCCGCTGCATCATCGACCGTTATCGAATCCGACTCGATACGCAAACCGTTGCGAGACTCATTAATAATGCATTTAATTGCAATATCGTTTCGTACTAAGTTCATTTGCATGTCGCTAAATATGTACATTACTTCATGGATTAATAAAGGTCACGAGATTTTTTGTTCGAACAGTGACACTGACGATGAACTTTATTGAAATCAGTTGCATCAGTCGCATGAAGATGTGATTAAAAGCAATTTTTAGTATCAAATGAAACGTTTAACAAATTTTGTTTCACGGCGTGTGGCAAACTGATTGTTCCAACTTCTCAAAAAATCGAAGTGGTTCAGTTCATTTTTACAAAAGGTGTTCTGTATTAACTTACACACTCTGACTTAACAAACATTGACTTAACAAACTCGCGATTTCACACAATTAACCTCTTAACTTAAAAGCCCGAGAATACTCGGATATTATAATGTAATATAATACACACTTTTACAAAAAATAATTCTTAAGTTAAGAGGCTAACTATGTGTGTGGTATGTATTTCTGTTCAACTGAAATCAAGTTCTATTTCTTTTTCTTCCGGGAAAATACTTGAAGCAATAATTTTTTAATAACTTTAGATGTAAATGAAATCGTAGTGAAATGGGTTAAGGAATGTACGAACATTCATGCGAGTCACTGTCTGTACACAGGGTATTTTTGAAATCATACAAGCCGCCGAATGGTGATTCTACATGCAGAAACAAGTCGAAAAAAAGGAACGAAATTTTTTTGTTTAACGCCTTCTTGTCGAGTAAACTGAGTTTCAAATTCAGCGAGTACGCGTGCTGTTAGGTAGAACTCGGCTGACGCGTCTGACCATGATCTACCAATTCCACTTACTCCAGACACTGGAGCAAGCGAATCCGGCGGATCTTGATAATAATTTTTCTCCTACTCCTTTTTTAATTCAACAAAACCTACGGTTCAACTTGTTAATACAGGCTCAGCAAAGGAGTTGTAAAATCAATATTTACTATAATATTTTTCGTAGTCCTGTTAAATAGACATTTCTCGAAATTATGTACACGTCGAGTAGAACATAAACCCCTTCGATTGCAAGTTCTCGAAGAAAACTAAAAATTTTACATAATTGCACTATACCAAAAGGATTCTCAAAAATCATCTTTTAAATTACAATCCCAAATGAAACTATTAGATCACGTTACCGGGGTTGATTCGTTAGTTGTTGCTGTTGGTTGATACATTAGAAAAGTCTTCAACTGTAGACCATAGACCCTTAAAAATTATAAAATATTCGCCGCTGGGCATTACGGTGAAAAAGTTAATTTCGATGGCTGTGCAGAGACCTTCTTTATCGACCGAAAAAATTGTACATCTCCAAGACATCCAGTTACACTGTTCGTTCGTAATTTCTTACCGTTCGAAAGATTCGACCGGCGAGCGTGTTCGAAGGGACGAAAGCCGCCCTCGTCGCGATTCTCCCGCGCGAATTCAAACGGAGGTTGTCGGGGCTGCCGTCGGGGGTCGCGTGTCGTTCCGGGGGGCGCGAAGTTGAGCAATCGATTGCGATATATCGCAACAGCCCTGGCGGCGAGGGGTTGCGCGCGTGCGCCTGGCCGGCCGCGCGGCGATTGGCCGGCGATGATGTCATGCAGTCACCCCTAAGTCTCTGATATCATCTGCGGGCTTTTCTGCAGTCCACACCGATCACTCGAGCGGCGTAGCCGCGTCTTCGGAGATTTTACACCTGTGCCCATCCGAGATCGTCCAGACTGCGTGGGCTCGTGTCGGCCGGCGCCAGCCAGCCTTCGTCCTAGCAGACAGCCTCCGTCTTCCGGTCTCCCGTCCTACCCCGCGGAAAGGTGAGTCCATTGCTGAAGATCAACCGCTGTGTTCCTGCACCGGAGGCAGACGGGGACAGAGCGACAGAGGAGAGAAAGCGAGAGCGAGAGCGAGCGAGCGAGAGTGAGAGAGCGAGCGAGCGAGCGAGAGTGAGAGCCTAACGACCCCGCGACGTTTCGCCACCCCCTCCCCCCCACGTACACACGCGTCCCGCTGCGTCAGTCTGCGAGTGTAAACATACGTTACGCGTCCGCCTCTTTCTGACCAACTGTCACCCCGTCCGTCGACCTCGAAATCGCCGATTTTTTCACTCTTCTTCCAACCTTCTCTCCGTGCCAGAATTTCGACACGGAGAACTCCTCGGGCTGTCAGTGACTCCGGCAAGAGTAATCGCGCTCGTGTGACATGTTTCGGTTGTCAAGTGTCCCAACAGGGATTTCAAGGCTCCAGAAGAGATTCTGGAAGGATACAGGAGCGCCGTGATCCTCGTCGGCGGAAGTCTCGCGTTGATCTAGCAACGAGGTCCTCAAGAACACCACGTGGCCATGCTTGCCGTGTGTCTGTTTGTTCGTGTCGATTCGTGACCCCCCTCGGCACCTTCCAGACTGATAGGGGATGATGCGATTTCGCTCGTTTCGATGGCATTGCCGGAGTTTCTGTGGTTTGCCGGCACGAGTTGGAATCTCCGGATTTCTTGATTGATGTGAATGATTCGACCGGTTTGCGGGAACCGGGAGATATTCTTTTTCTGGTGATTCGTACACCTTTTTCGAAGCATTTGTTGAGTCGTGAATTTATTTCAGTGGTGATGGAAACATGAAGTTTTCGTGTGGCCAGATTCCTCTTATGGTTGAGACTTCTTAGGTCGGTCTAGGTTAATTTTGATAGTTGCTGTGCTTGAAAATTTACATGTTTTTTGTTCTTTCGTCTGCTTCCGCTGTGGACAATCTTTGGAATTTCTTGTTGAAAGCTTGACAGGGTGTCTTATGTCGTAACGTCACGAATTAGACGTTGTAGTCGATGGAGGATTCTACGAAATCTATTTACCTTCGTATTTGTTCCGAAAATCGTTCCATTGCAGATTATTTGAGAGGTTTAGTGTAGGCTGTTTTATCGGCGATGCCGACGAGACCTGATTTCCATTGCGAGCACGTGGTCTTCGCTCGAATCGATCGAATAATTCAACTTTCGATTTCATCCAGTGCAATATCCACTCTTCAAGTCGCACAGGTTCTAGAAAGGCACAGAATTCATGTTTAATTAATAAGGGAACCATGGACAAAGCTGCATACAGTGCAACTATAATTTTGCAATATCATAAGAATCACATTCAATATTTTTTAACGTCCTTTTCGCTTATTCGTACTTGTAAGCTTTAATGAATCTAGGAAACAGTTTTTTAATAAGTATACGACTGTTTTCTGTCATAGATTGTTCTTGTAGGATCGTTTGCTGACACAAACTGTACGATTAACAATATCTCCTATATTACCTAATAACAAAAATAAATGTTTACACCATGTACCTACTCTCCCAAATTATTATTTGTATATTGTACTTTGCAAACTATGTTTTTATAGGTTATTGAATTTACTTGTAACCTTTTTATTCATTTGTTTTACAGAATATACATTTTTCAGACTATGTTTTTATATATCATTGTACAAATTTATTTTTCCTTTTCCACATCAATGTATTAAAACAGAAATACAGTCAAACCTGTTATTGTACGGTATTTCAAACTCCTTTCGGAATTGTTATCTATTTTAAGAAAATGCTTTTCCAATTTGTTGCAAAGCTGGATCCATGCAGAGGATCTCCATTGCCAAATGTTATAACGCCAACACCATTGGCATTCATATACCGCATAAAAGAAAATCGCACAAACAAAAAATCGCACAGAAAAGGACCGCGCAAAAACAGGTTTGACTATATACAAATCACGTCAAAAACAAAACCTGTTCCCAGTCGATTTTTCGTTTAGACATTTGTTTCTTCAAACTGTAGACTTTTCAATATTTTCGTATCTTCCGCTTCCGAGATTGCGTCAAAACTTGCGACAGAAGTGTTTGTTCACGTGAGCGTTTAAATTGCGGCGGATTCGAATTCGCGACGGAGAAATCCGGTTCGCACGGATTTGGAGAGTCGTCGTTTCTATTTACCACAATTTCCTCTCATTAACGCGGCCTAAAATCTCACGAGGACACTCCTGTCTCTCGTTAACGACGCACCGGGCCCTCCTGCTCACCCCCCTCCCCCCTCGGCTCCCTTATCGCCTGTTAAAAATCGAAACGTGCGTGAACCCGTGACAGAACGAGACCGTCGAGTGCCGCGGATTCGTCGTTTGCGAGCGACGCAACAATCGTCGCGAAAACTCGACAACGGCTTGTGAAGTATGTAGGACAACGATCGGGGCACGGGACCGACTAGTCTTGTCTGCTGGACACCGAGTCAATATTGCCTTTCCGGCAAACTTCGAGACCGGTCTGTTAAAACTTCCGAAATTCTGCTGATAACGTCCTAATAAATCTTCTCGTGCGGACTCGAGAGACAATTTCATTCTGGGGAACTGAACTCTCTAAACGCGAACTAGTGTCTTTGGACAAATTTTCTCATATTTTATACGCATTTTTCCACATCCCTACAACTTCTTCGTTCTTAAAAGGAAAAGAGAATGTGTGTTCGTTGTATGTCTACATAAATCCTTAAATATTGCGGACTCGAGAGACAATTTTATTCTGGGAAACTGAACTCTCTAAACGCGAATTAGTCTCTTTGGACAAATTTTCTCATATTTTATACGCATTTTCCCACATCCATACAACTTTTTCGTTCTTAAAAGGAAAAGAGAATGTGTTCGTTGTATGTTTACATAAATCCTTAAATATTGCGAACACGAGAGACAATTTTATTCTGGGGAACTGAACTCTCTAAACGCGAGTTAGTCTCTTTGGACAAATTTTCTCACATTTTATACGCATTTTTCCACATCCATACATCTTCTTCGTTCTTAATCCTTTCTTAACAGGAAAAGAGAATGCGTGTTCGTTTTATGACTACATAAGTGGTTAAATATTGCTAACGAGACTGCGGATTTATGCGTTCATAGCAGGAATGAATAAGAGCGATTTGAAAATGTGGAAAAATGAAAAGAATGTAACGAAATAAATTTTGCTCCCCCCATTTTACAATCAATATTCAGTCTATTGACAACGAAGGAATAGAATTTTGCTTCGAAAAAAGGAATAATATTCGTACATATAAATTTTATTTGAATATTCGTCACAATTTAGTTGAATATTCTGTTTCCACGTTTTATGGAAAGGTTTTCATTTGTGTGTTTTTTCATTGTTTGACCATCGAATCAATTTGTCACGAACGAACAGAGGTAAAATAAAAGATTCCAACTGGGATCGGAGGGGAAGCATCATTTTTCGAGTGCAGATTGAAACGAGAATTTTGTGAAACACTAGATGGTTAAATTACTTTTTAAATTCAACATTGTACCTTTTATCAATGATATAACTATGAAAATTGACGTTCTTATGCGGAAACTGGTTTCCGCAGAAACGGGAAAATCGTCGATTTTTGGAAACCGCGAAAGGGACGTTCTCCCTTAAGGCGGTATTTTCAACTGCATTAACGCGCTGTGTCTCAATAGCGGTATAGCCGAGGCGCTCATGCTTGTTTCCATGTACTCCGCTCAATGCCGCATACATATGTGTTTCGAATCGCCCGAGCGGGGCGATTGTACGTCGCATAACTATCTGTATTCAGGATGAACTCGGCGTGTAGGCGAAGTTTGGCCCCTGAGGAAGATAGCGGTGTTTATTGAAATTGTATATTCTCTCGTGACTGATGCATTATAGCATTAAAATTCCTGTTAATTTCAAAAAACTTAAAAATTCAAGGTTTCCGAACATGAATCCGTACACGAATGAGGTTGCAATTAGAGGGGGTGCATGTTATAGCAATTGCAATGAATTCTTGCGGCATTTGAAAAAATTCTTTTAACACCGTAATTAGTTGTAAAAATCGAGTTTCGTTAAGATCTGCAGGTGGTAATAGATTTAAAAAAGGAACTACTGATTTCTATCTTCGTGGCGAGGAGCTTTATTAGTAGTTTGCAGTCGATTAACCAATTGGTTGACAAGTGTAAAAATTGTTATTTGCAACTACAGTGGGTCATTAAAATATTGAAACCACTTGCACGACGATTTCACACGAAACGATCAATTTTGAAATTTAAATCCAGCTACACCGGTGTCTTTTAAATTATAAATTTCGCATTTATCAGCTCTTATCTTATTTATCTATCATTTACTGTGGCTCCAATAGTTTGTGCGTCTGGATCACCTTCCTCCCGTTGATTTGCATTTTTTAATATCTGAAATGTACACGGTCACCGCGAATGATCTTGATAAATCGGGGAATACGGTTTCGTTTCTCCGAACGGCCTCGCGAGCTGCTATCGCGGACGTGCCGTTTGGAATGTCATTTCGGCAAAATGTCATTTTGGAATGAGCATTTCTGCCGTTTCGTTTCTTCCGAGGATTAAGGAGCCTCGCTGAGCACACAAATTGGATTGCGTGCCATTCCTTTTTACGAGATCGCCGATTGCGTATCCGGGAGAAACGAGTCGCCGAATAAAAACGCCGGCCCTGCATAAATAATTCGCGATCGAGCGGCGCGTGCGCGGGAACCGTCCGCGGAATTATTCACCGAGTAATGTTGACAGGCCGTTCTCGACACCTCAAACGTCCAAGCTTCAAGGTAATTCTCCGACAGCTGACAAAGTATCGTTACGCCGGGAATTCGAACGGATTTATATCAAAGCGTTTACGTCGTTTCGCGTAACAGCGTCTCCGTGCGCGTTCACGGTTGTTTTTTCTTTATGGTTTGTTTATTACGTTTGATGGGGGTTTGCCGGGGTGCAATACTTACTTTACTGCAGCTGCAGAAGGCGTCTACGAAAAATTGAGCTCCCCATAAAACCGAATATATAAATTGTGAACGCGAATCGAATACCAGAGCTGATCTCAAAATCTATTTATGTTCAAACGGTGCTGAACTGTTTCGTTTTATGAAATACTGGAAATCTAGTATATTTCAGTGTAAGTAAATTAATTATTTTGATACATCATTCATACTTTTGTTTAGAGAAAAATTTTTCAGTGTTATTTTGTAACTACATTTCATTCGAAGCTATTGAGCGTGTACTCGATGTCCATAATATACCATAATATACCAAAATATACCATAATATACCATAATATACTAGAATATACTAGAATATAACGGAATATACCAGAATATACCATAATATACCTGAAAACATCATAATATACCAAAATATACTATAATATATCATATTATACTGGAATATAATAGAATATAACAAAATATAACATGATATAACAGAGTATACCATAATATACCAAAATATACTACAATATATCATATTATACTGGAATATAATAGAATATAACAAAATATAACATGATATAACAGAGTATACCATAATATACCTGAATATACTATAATATATCATATTATACTGGAATATAATAGAATATAACAAAATATAACATGATATAACAGAGTATACCATAATATACCTGAATATACCTTCATATACCAAGATATATTATAATATACCATAATATAATAGAATATACCATAATATACCAAAATATACTATAATATATCATATTATACTGGAATATAATAGAATATGACACAGTATAACATAATATAACAGAGTATACCATAATATACCTGAATATACCTTAATATACCAAACTATATTATAATATACCATAAAATAATAGAATATACCATAATATACCAAAATATACATTGACGCGAAATTAACCTGAAAACCTGTCCAGCTGAAAACGTACTTCGTCATCAAAGAACCGTGTCTTACTCTCATAAAATATCGGCGCCCTTTGATCTTTAGTTTTCCAATAATTAACAAATAGCATGGGAATGGTCGTCACGAATAATGGACACTTTTCGTCCCGACGTTCAAACCGCTGGCGCGCGGAACGCTGCCAAAATGAACGCGAACGAAAGCTCTTTGGTCCGTTGGGACCCGGAATGAAAGTTGCCTCAATTATCCCGTATCGATCAAAAGGAAGTTCGAGCGAGCCAGTCAATTTGTCGATTAAATAATCGCTGGACACGATTTTAAGTAGACCGTGACGATCCTTTAATTTTGCGCATCGGTGGAACAATCGTGAAATTTATTACACGTAGCGGCAACAAGTGCGAGCAAAAAAGTTCCAAGTCGAGGATCCGTGTGAAGAGGCTTGAATTTGGTTTCGAAGGCGGGAGAATTTAAATGTTTCACCGTTCCGCGTAAACATTGTCGATCGGCGCGGGCTGACCGACGTAAAACGAACAGCCAAACACGGAGGTTGCATCGGTATACCCGTGAATAATGTATGCAGGGCTCGTGAACGTTGTGTTTTGGCGGCGGGACAGCGGAACTCGTCCTGGGAATACATAGGTTCACCGGCCGTCGCTTAGACCTGGGACATGTTTATGGCGTTGCGCGTGGCTTTGGGGTGGAAAGTGTTGCAAGAAAAACGCAGGGAAAAATATATATACAGAGAGAGACAGAGGGCGTCGCAAGAATATACCCGCTGAGAGGATCAAGTCCGGTCAGAATGGCTCCCCTGTGTTTCGGAAGCACCGGTTCGGACCGCTTTTGCCACCGGTAACTTACGACGCAAGAAACGCTGTACACAAGGCTGATATCGAAAGACACCCGGACAATATGGAACGCTATTTTTCATACCGGCCACTTGCCGCGGAAGTCGAACTGCGCGGTTCATGCGTTTGCGGGAAAAATGATTAAATAGAATTAGAAACGGATTAAAAGAGTCGAATAGTAGAATTTATTTAAATGACTGCAGAAGGAAAGCAAGCATGTGAAAAATATGGTTTGTCTTCCAGCTATTAACGAAAAAGAAATTCTAATCAGTCGCTGAATCGACACTGTCGATCGCTATCGTACTGTGAATCTTGTTTCACGACAAAGATGACGACTGAGATGTCTGGCTAAAACTGTTTGATTCTACTTACAGTACAGCTACGACGATTTAAGTTGATTGGCACTCAACGAATAAATAAGTCTTGTTCGAAAGAGTCCGTCCAATAATTTTACTCCAGAAAAAATTTTACTCCAAATTTTTAACTCCAAAACGAAACATTTCTTCGTTTATTTATTCTTCTTCATTTATGTTAACTCCAAAACGAAACATTTCTTCCGACATGGAGTATTTCCCTTCTATAAATTTACTTTTCGTGTTATATATACGAGAATGACGCAATTTCCTCGTACAATACTGAAGTGTTTAGTCATTTCTTAAATACAAACAAATTTAATAATGTAAGAAATATTTTTAATAATGGTACAGCAATTTTTAGCGAATGTTTACAGTTGCCATTCGAGTGCTAAGGGTTAATAATCTTTTTCCTGGAGCGCATGCAAATAACCAATGGTCTGCGATCACGTTTACACAAACGGCCACGGTGGTATACTCGTGTTCCGCGTAGCTGGTACAAGAGCAATTCTCTGACCGGTTATTATGTTTCGCAACAGGAAATTCCTTGGGTAGCGAGGTTGAAGTATTAGAATGCGGGGCGGCTATATGGAAAAAAAAGTTATGTACAAAATATCAGAAGAATATTTTCGACGAGAGGCTCGCCCTCAAGTGTAGTGGGCCCTTTGCATTTCAAGAATACCAGTTTCGGTAGTCTACGGTCTCTCCCTCGAACCTTTGCGCGCTTTCCCTTTGCGTCGTATCCACTCTCCACATCCCCTCCCCTTCCATCCCCTCCCAGCCGACGTCTCGGCCTTTTTCTCTTTAATTTCGTTTGCCGTCAAACTTTTGAGCGGGGGGCGAGCTTTTGAAACTTCCCGATAGGAGAACGTAAATACATTGTTCAAAGACTGTGGCCGTTCGCGGCGAATTAAAAGATTACTGGCTTGTTTTAACTGCGTTCCCGGCTCATTTGTGTATCGGGCAAGAGGCGCGTCCGTTATTATCGAAACACGGCGTTCAAACACTGCACGCATCATAAATGACATGAAAAACCACTACTGCCGAACATATTTACACATGTAGCTTCTGAACTAGTGATCTCCTAGGATCGAAACATGGATTTTCGGCACTTCCTCGCCAAAATCTACAGGACTACACAAAAAAAGTTCAATATTTTTGGTTTCCTGAGGTGAAGTTAAACCATAATTGTTTTACTGCTCTAAGCTACAAAAATATTCTGTAAAATTCTGAAATACGTATCGATTTTTCTATTTTAACACTAGAACTACCGAACCAGTCGAAATGACTGGGGGAGGATTTCTTCATTCACGATTACTGAAACTACGAAAACGTTTTCACGAGAAAATTTTTTAATATATCCCTTCGTTGGAGTACATGTTGCCATAAAAATCGTATGAAACCTGAGCAAAATCAATCTTGCTGTTATTATAAAGGGATAAGTCTAAGTCACGTTTACGGCTCGGTAGTTCTAGTGTTAATAGACAGAGCCTGTTAATACATAGTTCCTAGTTTTTATTGTTGGAGCGTCAAATGTTTAAAGCATTGTTAAGAATAAATATTCAACAGTGAGATTTTTCTCGGTGCATAAGCGACCCTGGTTGCCCACGGATGGTTGAGCGTAGAGTTTAATAAAATCTTGATTGGAAACCCAAGTTTGATTCGGCTGTCGAAGGGAGATCGTCAAAAAGGAAAAAAGAAAAAAAAATCAAACGCGTTGAAAAAACCGGCAGACTCGTCGCTCGCGTAATTTATCGGTCGTCGTGGCTATCTGCGAGGACCGAGGGAAATAATTACGCCATTAGGGGACGGGTGAACGCGTAGGAGGAAGAAACACCGGCTGTTCCGTGTAGGGGGCGGGAGCGAGTTGCGTATTAAGCTTTATTCGTCGATCGTGGACTCGAAGGGCGGAAATGTGTGGTTCGTCGGTGAAAGGGAAGGGGGTGGGAGGGAGGGAGGGAGGGTGGTTGTTGGGGGAAAAAAGCGCGAGAAGAAGTCGGGACGCGTCGAACAATCAGCAACGCAAACAACGAGGCGCCGCGAGTCGATCGGTTATCAGCGTGATCGTCTCTCTCGGCTCCCCGCGGAGTTTCATCCCCTTTCATCCCCCTATCACCCCCTGGCCCGCACTGCGGATTGCTCCGCGGAAACTTCGAAGATTCGTCAAACCTCGCCACTACGGACAGAAACGCCACGGAAGAAGTTCGAGTTGGAAACGTTCCAGCTTCCCGCTGGATCCCGTTGCTTTGCCCCGATCTCTCTCTCTCTCCCCCTCTCTCTCTCTTTTTCCAGCTCCGGAAGGAGCACCATTTCCCACGAACCGATAGAAATGTGATCGATGAGCTGCTGAGACCCGCGTTTTGATAAGATTCAGCCCCGACGACGGGTTGCATCGTCGTTCCCGCGATCCCGCCGGATATGGACGCTCGGGAGCGGAAACTTCACCGGATTCCGACGCGGATCTGATCAACTAATTGGCCGGATGAACGATCGAGATCGCGTCCGCCCGTCGGTAACGATACTCGTGGCATTGCTCTGAAAAAACGCGAGCCGAGAGAGGGCGCACAATGAAACCGCTAACAAGTGGCCGAAACTCGAAATTTTGCGGTAGTTCACTGAAAGTTGTTAATTGACAAGGAAACGATCTGGTCGCCTTCGATTTTAATATACTTCTGCACGGTGATGGTACACATGTTTCCAATTTTAAAACTCCCTGAACAATCACTAACGAAATTTAGTTTCTTCCGGGACAATAGTCATTGGTGACCCGTAGCGGTGGGGATAAGCTCGAGCGACCGTCAATATTCACAATTTTATTCCGATATAAGACTTCATCCGAAATAGGTCTCGAGTCATCGCCTTATGTCGAAATAAAACTCTAGTGAAATATCAGTGCGGGTCAGAAATGACTCCGGCGTAGAATTCGCAGGAGTCCGAGGGTTAAACAGCCTATTCATAAACTAAATCGCTTTTAATTGTAGCGTTTAAAATTTTAAATTCAAACACCATTGGAGCTTCATAAAATGAATACAATAAGGCAACAGTTTCTTAGGACATTGTGTTCATGAATTGTACGATCGGTCGTTGTCCCGTTAAATTGCAGTCTGTATTAATAAACTGTACGGCCTATAGTCATTTCAATTAACGCGGGAAGCAACAGTTATGACGAGCAATCGATAGCGCATCGTCGAAAAATTTGACGCGATCAGAGCAAGTAATTTGTCATCGTGTTGCACCTGTTGTACACGGGGCCGTGTCCGACAGATTTAATGTATTATCGATAAATGCTGATACAATGATTTATATTCAAATTGGGAATTAAAGATTCATAAGGGGAATTGATTATGTATCTCGTGGGCGAACATTCGCATGCAAATCAGTGAAAAATTGCACGATTCGGTAATCGGGCGAACTTGCGGAAGTTTCTACAGTAGTCACGGCCCGGGTATAGTCGGACGTCTCAACTTTGCAGATTCCCTTCTGCGCTATTAACTTCTTCCTTTAATGGGACACATTTGGTATGCATGGAGTAGAATACGCAGTAACTTTACACTCGTTTCCCTTCGTTAATGGCTCTCGATTAATGAAACTTATTTGCCGACTTAGCTAACGAAGTAAGGAAGTAAAGGGCAACCAATAGTTTCTGCGTTTTTCACTATATTTCCTAGTATGTACGAGTTACAAAGTTTTCATCGTTTCAAATCGTTCTGCTCAATACTTTTGCAAAATCTAGAATTTCTCTGTGAAAAATACTCAACGTTTACCTGCTTTGGGATATAGAAATACTATTGATAAACTTTTTAATGACTCTACCGTATCTAAAGGACACTGAATAATTTTCTTTTCGGCAATATTCCTTAATTGTCAGATTTCGAATGAAATTGTTACCTCAATCCAGAAATTGATTCAGAAGTTCTCGATTCTCAAAGGACTATTAAACAATTACCAGTAGGTAAATTGTTAGAATTGGTAAATTTGGTAGGACGTTGGACGTTCGATTTCGGTGTTGCAGATAAGAATATTGATTTCCACAAGGGCGGGAATGAGTCACAGCTCCGAGACCCGTGTCTCCGGAATGCAGTTGCATCAAATATATACGGGGGTGTTAGATCGAACTCTTACAGGGGTTGTTCCTGATCCAGATTGATGTCCCGCTAGGACATTCTCAACGTACCATGTAATTTGGTCCTTTTTCATTTCGAAACGGCTGGAATCGATCGTTCAACGATCCCGCATCTGTTCCGCGTCGGCCATTTATTTTCCATTCTGATTTCCATTCATCTTTCACGCGCCTATCGCACTTGACCACGTTCCGTTCTGCTCTTTTGAGAATGATCGTGCGACGAAACATATATGTATAATGCAATCGTATAAAAACGTGCACTAATTCATTTCACTTTCTGAATCAGAAGCCAAAATACCTAAACAAACTTTTTGGACAAATCCTTCTTATTTTGTGCTTACTCACGTTACGATGCTCTTCTTTTTACAAATATTAACTTACGGGAGTGGACAGTAAATCAATATTTCATCCAATTATGAGTTATATCGTCCCATATGCAATATATTATATAATAATGGTTGCACAACTGTTGTAGGTATTCTGCCGCATAACAGGATATAAATACATCAGTCGTAGGCTGCGGATTTTTATGCATTTATGGCTTACAAAATTGTTTCGGGGGATAAGATCATTTCCACGAATAAAGTATAAAACGGTTTAATCGAAAGGTAAATTTGTCATCTCGCGCAAACGCCACAAGGGAGATCGAATTACTCCGAGTCTTTCCGCCATCGTGGGAAACGAAACTAAATAAAAGTTTAAGCGTTTCTCGCTCCCCGTATTTTTCCATGCAAATCGCGGTAATAATGTTGCTACGAATTTTCTTAATCTCGTCTTCATTCATCGTCGACCGGTTAATATTAACGACAGCGTCGCGGGAGTATGAATATTCACGGCTGAAGGGCCTGGTCTTCCTCTCCCTCGCCGTAATCAAGTTTTCGGCCGTTTCTTTCCTCCGTAATTAGCAAAGAACGCGACCCGTGACGTCTTCGCGAGGCACAATATTTTAAAACAGGCAGTTTGATCAGAAGAAATATTGACCGTACTCGGTTTCCTTAACTTAATAAATCTGTGTGGGTTTTCTAATTGTCCTGTCACTTATTTATGAAAATTGGGCGAATAGATTAACAGAAGTCAACGATTTCTATCGTCTCCAGCAATTTCTAACAGACGCTCGAACAAATAGGGTTAATTATATTTCAAAATCTCATTAGCAACGGTTTTGTATTCCGTTCGAAGAAATGTCGACTACGTTGGACACAATGGTATATATTTTTGGTAAAATTTCAACTTGCTGCCGTAACAATGAAAATATATTTCAGCCCATGCATCTCCTATCTCTCGGAACCGGCCGACTCTATTTTCTCCGTGAAATTGTAATTTTAACCTCCCCTCTCGCCGTCATCTTTCGTCCTTTCTTCAGCAACCAGGACGGCAACGTTCTCGCAATTACCTTCTCCCATTCTCCGCGGGGTTTTGTCTTCTTCCTTCTCGTTTTGTTTGGTTCCATAATAATTACATTTTTTTGCCGTGCTCTCAGCTGTTTTACCTTCTCGCTCGCACCCGCTCGCAGTATTATCTCGCTTAACGCTTCCCGCTTATCACGAACAGCGGTACTCCTTGGGTTTAGAGACGCGAGGATGTCGCTCGAGGAAAATTAGGCGAGTGTTTTCGAGGCGTTGTTGCGGTTCTTTCCAGGCCGAATACATCGTGTGTTCGGGGAACTTATCGATGCAAAGCGATCTTGAAAACGTGGCGAGACTCTTCAGCAAACAGAACTGCTCGAGTTCTGTTTGACTCAACAGATATTTCTCTTATTTATTTAATTGTTTAAGGGGTAGATCCAAGAAAAGTTCTTTCGAAAATTCGGAAAGATCAAGATAAAATTACGTTGTATCATGTCATTCCTCAAATACATGATTTTACTGAAAGAGATCGATTAATTTCAAATGACTGATTTAATGATATAAAATCGACATATTTACAAATTCTTTTAGACAATCGCTGTATCGTTTCCGGCTGTCAGCAACAAAATCTTTTTAATTTATCCAGGAATCAGAGCTTCCGAATTGCCCATTCGTTTCTTCCAGTAATTCTCGAATTTAATTTTCTTTCCTGGTTTCGTACCCGTGTGTTCCGTTAATATCGTTTCCCGACACTTCTCGCGTTACAAGCCCGAGTACGAGCGTGCGCCGGCAACGAGCACGCTCGCCGAGAAACAGGAAACTTCGGTGTTAAACATTATCATCGCGAGCACATCGGATTGCCCTTAGAATTGATGGCTTCGTCTGGTTGTATCTCCGCGGTCTACGGTTCTGAAAAGTTCCAAGCCGCGCAAGCTTGCTCGCGAATTTTTATCAAGATGCGCGGGAAGTTTTAATTAAGGTAATTTTACACCTTCAACTCCGCGTGTGCGGCCGTGTAGCAGCTTTCCCGGCGCATTAACGAGTGTTTGCTTGTAAACTCGAACGCAGGAAGGCGCGGGAAGTGTTACTTCGTCGGCTAATTATCCAGCCCCGATAATTGTCTGTTGATGGAACTTTTTCAGGCAATCATCGCGGAATCAAGTGCCCCGTCCTCCGATGCACTTCGCTGCAGAAATCGTCTTGCACAAATCGCTCTTCTCCCCCAATTTCAATATAATTTAATCGAGCATAGTTGAGTAATACTATACGATATTGATTATATATCGATTTTGAAGGTACAGAAAAATGGCAAATATATAGAAATTATCTGATTGACCAGATTCTAGCAGAAATGCAAAAAGTGCGAAGATTAATGGCCCGCTGAATTAAGCTTAACCCTGAAGTAACTGAACACTGAAATACTGAATTAAACTTTGAAATCTCAGAAGATATTCAACAATCGAAGTACATTGGCTAATGACTAAATGCAGGAACAATGGACGCGATGCCATTAATATCTATTCCGACTGTCACGCTGCCAGCATGCGGGCTGCGGGGCTTTTAGTTTGCACTTGAATATTGATCTACGTAGCAAGCTAATTTAATAAAGAGCTCGAGTTTAACACCAGGTTTACGGAGCATTAAATTGAGTATTTTACCATTACTTTATAAATATACGAGGAATGTGTCTATCCAAGTTTTCAGCCATTTTTTAAATAATATATACCTAGGGGAATAAGTCCGTTGAGTAATTCCACGTAGATTGATCTCCGCAATCTCAATAATCGTAAATTAAAAATATTAGAACCCGTAAACCTAGTGTTAAATACAGTTTCCAAGATTCTATAATGTTAAAGGATATTTTGTATCATCGCAAACTTCGGTCAAGTGTCTATTTTATATCGAAAGACGAATTCTGGTAGCCAAATATTCAGAACAGAAAAATAAAATTTGATTTCGATACAAAAGTGGTGAGTAATGAATGCAGTTCAGAAAAGTTTGCACTTTTCGAAAATCGGTAGCCCAGAGAGAACAATTTCGAACATTTCGCGACTACGATTAGAATCAACACGGTCTTGCTCTCGAAACATGGAAAATTCTGCGGGTGAATTAATAAATTTCTTTCACCAAACGCCGTTTGAATTTTCGTTGCGAGCGGTTAATTTCGTCCAAGGAATTTCTAGATCGGCGACGTCGGAGTGAAAAGATGCGAGATCTAACCGTTCTTCAGGTCGCCGATTTTACGAAACGTCCTCGAAGTATCGTCAGAGGTAACGCGAAGGCCTCGTCAAGGGAATAAATGTGTAGGCGGCAGAGGCAGCAGTCGCGGCGCGGCGCAAGGGTTGCAAGGGTGAAAGGGCACCTCCGCGGAGAAGAAGGTATAGCAAAAAGAACGCCGTTGGAAGGTGAGCCGAGCGGCACGCAGCTGCCTGCACTTATAAATCGCTTAATCGCTGTTTTTCACGGATCAAGAACTTTAGAAAAACTTCGCCGTTCCCTGTCCCGGTTACGTTCCTCCGTCTCTCTTTCCGACGGCCACTCGGCAGACGTCGCGTCGAGAATGCTTGATGCGGGCGAAAAGCGATCTACGTTTTCGGTGCCGTTCCCTGTAGATCCCCGAGACCTTGCGCCTTCTCTTCAAGCTCGCGAAACCGTGACACATTTAACCTTGTCGGTGGCCAAAGAGAACCGTGCAGAAACGGGGAACAGGCTCACCTAGAAACGGACTGGGAGTATTATCGCGGAGAGAAGTCGCTTTGAAGGGCACGGCACGCCCGGAGTCACACATATTTTCGAATCTAGCGAAATATTGGTCAAGCGGTCACACATACCACGTAGCGTGTGACGTCAGAGCCTAAACATTGGGACCTGCGCCGCCACAAAGCCAAGACTCCGTAGATTCGCGATAAGGTAGAGTAACCAAGTTACCGACAAAAATTGGCGAAAAATGGTTTCACGTGCTCCAACTTTTCCTCCTTGTAGGAGAATATTTTTCGCTGAGAAATGGCTTATTCCAAAGAGGAAGGATCAATCTAGCGCGCGTTGGTCACGAGCTGATGAGATTATGCCGATATTTTGTGATATAAACGTTAGAAGTAGGCCAAAAATTGACGATGTGCATGCCGTGGAATCCAAGCATTTTTATGCCATTGGGTGAGTTTTCTGGATGGAATCTCCAGCTATAAATTGAGCTATAGTTTGTCTCGATTCTCTTCGAAACGAAGCCAGAAACTTGAAACAGGTTTCTGGCGCCAGAATTCATAATATCGATAATACAAGGTAAAAAATGTGACAAGTTTAGACACAGACTTAAGACTTATCTCCCACTCTACCGTGCCCCTTCTACGTCGCCATGTTCTCCTTCCACCGCGGCTAGCATCTTCATGCTTCTGTCGAGGCCACGTGACGCGCCTTTGTCGTGTATATGTCTGGTGGGGGCAGGCGTACCGAACGAGAGGCCCCCCTTGACCCCCGTGCCCTTGCAGGTGACTTCTTTCCAGCTCCCAATAACACCTGTGTTTACAGATTGTATTCCACAACTACACTTGCTCTCAACAACATTCGGGTCCGTTCTATTTGACCAACAGAGACTTCCTCAACAATGTTTACACTGTCTCCAATATACAGGGTGGTCCATCTAACTCGCACACCTATAACTTCCAAAATATGCGTTGTACGATAAAGTTTTGTATACAAAAGTGACATGGTATGGCGGGGTACAATATGTACTATATTTATTTTTTTCATACGTGAAAGGGTCTCGGAGATTTGGAGGTCAACTTTGTATTTTTTAAATAGAACTCTGTACTTTTTATACCAGAATATGGAAGTATAACGAATTCCGAGTAAAAAGGTATTGACCTTCGTTAGCCTCAAATCTAATAATCAGCGAGTACTTTCACTTTGTTCCTTCAAAAATTTTCTTCGCGTAATATCAAGTCGGGGAAATCTGTGACAAGGTTGAACGAAATAAATGGAAGTTGCGTGAATCGCGGAAAATTCGCGCTGCATTCGACGCGTTAAAGAACGCGTCGGTGGGTTATTCTTGCTCGTCTATCGGGCTAAAGATCCACGAGAGGCGGAGTTATGAAAAACTGGCTCGGAGGAAGGAGCTATCAGTTGCTGTACCGCTCGAGCATGAAAATTATTTTCTGAAGACCGTCGGGAACGCAATTTAATGGGTCATCGAGCGCCAACCACGCGGCTCCCCCGCGTCTGTTTCGAGTATCGAGGGGCCGGGGAAGCATCAAAGTTTAAAAAGCGTGGAAAGCCAGCAGCGGTAGGTATCGCGGATGAAAGTAATCGCGGGAACCGTACCGTGTCTGGCCCGGTGGAATCGCCCGGAGCGACGGGAGCCTCTGGAATCCTCCAGATTTCCATCGATTCCGTACGGTTTCAGGGACGGCCGCCGCGCCGCAGCGTTCCCCACGTTTCACGTCGGATGACGCTGCCGGCTGGCTGGCTGGCTGGCCCTTTGGTTACGCCGGGAGTAATGATCGCGCGATGACGGCTGTCAATATGTTACCTCGCGCCATCTGACGTTCGTATCCCCGCTCTCTGTTTGATTACGCTGCCGGGGCAGCCTGTTCAAACGAAGAACGTCGTTCTCCCCGCGGGGGAAAAAAAAAAAAAGAAAAACACTTCCACCTCGCGTGCACGTACGTGCTCGTTTTTCCATCGGGGCATGCAACGCCCCGCTCGAAATCCGGTTCTGTGGTTTTTCTCTTTGTGACGTCGTACGAGAACTAAGGCGGAAAAAAATTCCCCAGTGAAAGTTCCAGTCTTTAGCTTTAATTGACCCACTTTCCTAGTTCACGCTGAATGGCGGCTCTCGCCGTTCGGCCACGCCGCGGCCAGCACGTTTTTCTCCTCTAAACTTTCCAGGGACATTTTCGCCGAATCGCCGAACAAGTTTGCGGCTGTATGCGAAACACATGTCGTTCGCAGAACCGGCGCCGTTCGTGAATCAAGCATGTCGTAGCGAATTCGTGATCACAGTTCATAACTTTGGCAACGTTGGTTTGAAAAGAGAATCCTCGCGGGACTAGTTCAAATTCTATTTATTTCCAGAACGACCCGTACGAATAAAAACGCGAATATATATGCGTTTAATTTCACTTAATTTTCAAATTTCTGCACTCCTATCCCTTAGGAGGTCCCTCAAAATGAATTCAGAAGACGCAACAAGTCTTTAGAAGAGAGTTCACTAAGATTAACGTATTCAATATTTAATTTGACGGAATCGCACGAGTATTAGATGTAATATAAAGGAGAAGCGAACAAATTCCTCAATTTCGCTAAATTTTAAATACAATTCTTGACCCTACATGTTTTCCAAGTCTTACTTTCGTATCATCCTGCGTGCGGCTCAACTGATCCCTGCAGGATACTGCAAGTCAGCGAGTAATCAGCGAGAAGAATCATTCGTATCGCTCGCCGGTCTGCGTCAACGTTGTTCGTCAACTAATCAGCGACATCCTATCCTGGAAAGTTTTGACGTTCGCGTGCACCGGTGACGAGAGAACGCGACGACAAAGGGGGATTAAAACAAACCAACAGACGTCGATATCAACTTCGATTATCCGTGTAGGCCGTTTCTACTCGGTCCTATGTCTATTCCCGCGGGACAATAGCGATCCGATCGCTGTCCGTCAGAACGCCATTTGTAGGCGTTGGTGCGCACAGACGGGCACGGTTTTTAATTACACGCTGCATTTGCATTAGCACGGCAGCCTTCGTGATTCGCGAGCGTCAGTGTTCACTGTCCGACCGTCAATCACAAACTGTTGCACCGGGCCGGCACGGCGCGGATGCTCGATTCGGACGTTTTGCTATAAATCATAGTGATTTTCCCCGGTTGCAACGTGTTGGTCCGGTGCAATTTTGCGAATAGGATCTCGTTGTCAACCTGCATCCCTGTTTCCATGGTCGAAGAGGAAAGGGGCGTTTGAGAATTTTTTTAAACAAAACCAATCAGTATGCCGACTTGAAACTTTGCGAATAAATGTAACAATCTTTAGAGAACGCAGACATATTTTTTATTTGGAGAAATAGCGTTATTTCCTGTGAAGAATTTTTTAAAAATTGTAAAAATGGGTATCTAACACTATGACTGTCGACTATTTTAGTTCTGAAGAGGTTTTACCCTTATAAAAATTGATAGTGTCGCAAATGAATCGACAAAATTATTGTCTGTCCCTGCGGCTGGTTTTGCGATTTGCACAATGTTGCATTTCGCCTCCCCATTCGATTTTTCAGATTAGCGCAATTATCGTGACGCGGCGCGTCCTGTTCGGCCGTTATTCGACATACGCGGATTTTTGCATTCGCACCCCCCAGAGGGGGTGTGTGGGCGGTCGAACAATCAGATAGAAACAGTCAACACGTGCGTGCGAGCACCTGCGCCGCGTGCCGAGTGCACAGCGAGGAAAATGCGGGAAGATTAAAGCGATCACCGACATTGATTGCAATCGCGATTAATGCTCGTCCGTTTCCAGCGTCGCTTTTCCTTGTTTGCTTTCACCCCGCGTGCTGTAACGTATCATCGGCAGCCGTGTTAGCAACACATTTCCTCCTTCAGCAGCGACCGACGAATATCTTTCAACGTAGCGCGCAGTTTTCTACGCTGCTCGTTCCTGCGCTTTCATTTCTTCCAATACGAGTTCGACAAGATCTTTCGATCACCCGGACACTGTATTTTCTCATTCAAAATTTTCGGAATACAGTACAGTAAAGTCTGGACCTAAGTCGAACGGAGATACACGATCCTAGTCAGTTCGTCCATCCCCTCCACTGGGCGGCATACCCCACCAAGGCCCCATAACCTCGAGCTGCCTCCTTCACCGATCAGTGTAAACATGGAGTCGGCTGTATCGGTGTGAACCACTACTAATCCAATGACAAAACTTCTTTATTTTTCATTATTTTCTAATGGGACTTCGACTAACTTGGGATTTTGCACTAAGCACGATATAACTTGAACTGTATTTAGAGGTTTGATTGAATAGTGGCCCTACACGATGTATGTCACAGCACTTTACCGTAAAGATAATATTGATTCATTTGAAATATTAGTAATTTCAAATAGTATAGCAAAATTTGATACTCTGGAACGTCTAGCTGGAACGTTGAAACGTGTTACATTTGGAGCTACGTTGCATATTACACTGTGAGGCGAAGCGAAATATTAATTTCGAAGTAAAATTCAAATGCTCACCGTGTCTGGTAAAAAACATGAAATGTTGGAACGAAGATACAATTGAAAGGTCGATCTCGCTCCCCTCGGCACTCGGACAAATTACAAAAACGCAATTACACGGACGTCGTTCATAAGATGTCACCTTGGTCGCGTCGCCGGTGCGAATGATTTCACAACGAATTAACCGTTCATTGTAGAAATTGTAGACGAACGCACCCGGCGGCGAGCCGTTGCTCCTGTTTCCGTAATTAAGGCGCATTCACACGGGTTACACTGGGGTGACATTAATTTAATGACCCTTGATTGCTCAGCGTAGTAATTGACGCGCGGACACGCACGCTGGCCCTTTTTATCGTTTAGTATGCTTGTTCCGCACGGATGTATTGTGCTTGGCTGTCGTCCGCATGCACATCTAAATAATTCGCCCATTATCCGGTCGAGAGCGAGGCCAACCAATTCAAGATACGATTTGTTCTTGTAAAACACCTTGTAAATAATGCCTCCCCGTTTACCCGACCGTTTAATCGCTGACACGACGGGCTCGTTGCAATATTTGCCTCATTTGCATAGTTAATCGACTTCGAGAGATTGTTCCCTCCCTACGATCACGTACCGGGTGTCTCGTTTCAATCCAGCCGACATTCAGGTGAATCACAGTTAGGTAAAGATATGAAAACTCCATTCCTGCGAACTCCATAGAATCACCTTCTACACCTTCTTCGACGCAGTTACGATTATTTGAATAGTTGTTAATCAAAATTATTATTCTCCATAAGGCACACTTAATTATTAGACTGCGGATTTTTATACAAAAACTTTCCGCAACGATTGCAAGAGACAGGAATCAAATAAAAATTTCTTTTCCTCCAATTTATCCAATCTAAAAGGCATAAAAGCCGCGGTCTACAGAGGAATTAGTATCGTCTATTTACTTTCGAAAAATTTTTCTCCTTGAAGGGGCCACGTCAAAGCGTTAAATCAGTTTTGATTGAGTTCTACCGATCAAGAAAAATTAATGAAAAAAAAAAGAAAAGAGTAACGATTTCGATGAATCCAGACTTCTCTAAAAAATGTTGTTTACGTTGACTTGCTGGATGCAACGTTAATTGCCGAGCACACAGTGTTCCTCAGCGCCGAGCATAATCCTTCGCCTGGCAATCCGTTTTCCTCGGGGAACGCAGCAGTAATTGAAATTTGTAAACGGGCGGAGCGGAACTCCCGAGTTCTATTTCCGTCGCAAATGGAAGGGAAGCCCATTCGAAACGGAAATCGCCGCGATTCTGGGAGGAATCCCGAGTTTTTCCAAGTCGGAACATCCATCACGACGGCCGAGCACTTTCCGTAACAATCCGTTATCAATCTTGCTAATGTCGTACCGTTTCAGCCCCTTATTATCATAACGCGGGGCTCCGCGACGCCTCACAATGAATCGGGAACCTTGAACAACGCTCCGGTATTTGTTTCTCCGTCGATGAAGAAAAACGCACGGTTTTTCGCCTCTCGCAACAATTCACGCGCCGACTTCAACGCGTTTCTTTGCGGCCGACCACCATTGTGGCCGACGATCGATTCGACGAACGGCTTAGGTAATCGAATTCGTTTTGCGGAATGCACAAGCCCGTTCACACCATTTCCTCTGCCTTCGAAAAATGCAATAATCTTATTTTCTTGGTCGTAGAGTTTTATGTAGCAGATAATCTTCAGGTTACTATATAATTTCCCATTGCAGAGATAAAAGTGGGCTAAATTTTATTTCGGGAAATCGGAAATTTTTAACTATTTTATACGTAATCCTATAGATTATTGCGAGGAAATGCCGAAAATCCGAGTTTTAATCCCAGGAGATCAGTAGTTCAAAAGTTATGCGTGTGTAAAGATGTGTGACTTTCAGCGTTCTTGACAGGTAAGGGCGTCGCCATATTGAGAACGTTGGCCGTGATTAGGTAGTGGGGAGACTACGGTAATGGGGCCCGACTACGCTTGCAGATCTACGTTATCGATATCATCGTGTGCTTGTGCTGCCATCTAGTGGCTCCACTCGGTTAGACGACACGGAAGTACACATCATGGCGGCGCCCTTACCCGCGAAAGACGCTTAAAATCGCTCAACTTCACTTTCGAACCAGTGAATTCCTAACATTGAAACTTGGATTTTTGGCATTTTCTCGCTAAATTCTACAGGATTGCATAAAAGAAGTTAAAAATTTCTGGTTTCTCGAAGTAAAGTTTAACCTAGAAGAGAGACAGAGATCAGTCCATACCATAAATGCATAAAGACCCTCAGTCAACTATGTATTTTCTTAGCATGGAAGGGCACGTCAAGTTAATGTTCTTCTTTCAAGACCGAGTGTAGACAAACGTTGGTACACAATAGAAATCGCAGATGCTTTGTAATTAAATGCTTTCAGAGGTCGAAGAAACCGGAATAGAAGTAAATATTGAATTCACAGTGCTCGTGGACCAATCGAAATGCAAGAGGTGGCGTCCGGCCGACAATAGGGACGTAAAAAGCTGGGAGCTTTTAACGTGGTTTTAGAACAATCGAGGAGTTGCGGTCGCGCGCGCAAGATTCATGGTAACCGAAGACATCTTAAATCCATTGTGCTCGAAGGCCAGCGAGTGGGATATGTCTGCTCGATCTGGTTAGTCCATTATCCCTGGGCCGACGATCGTTTACGCTTCTCCTCGAGTCCACGGACCCCCGGCTTCAATTATGAACACTGGCCAATTGGAAAATAGCTCCTGGGATATGCCAGTCACTTCGCGTATGCATGACCAGCCAAACCCCCTCCCTAGCTCATTGAGGAAGAACGAAAGGAGGGTTCCCCGTTGGAATGACGGAGGAGCCCCCGTGTTTATGATGCTACTTAATTAGGGTGGGGACCCAGTTGCACGGCGCACGTCGATTTCTATTCAACCCTTACGCCATTTTCATTTGCATTCCGGCGTGGAGTAGCGCGGTAATATTCTGATCTCGATGGGAGGAGATCATTGGGTTGCGAATGTTGGCGTAAACTTGCATTCCGCTGGCCTGGTTTATTTTCGTTGGGCCCTTCAACGACGCTGTTATGCATGCCGAGGGAAAATTTGTAGGTTGACAATTATTGTTCCAATTACGACGGAGAGAGAGATTAATAATCAAGCTGTGGATCTTTATGCGATGTGGCATTCTTCTCATTCGAGATTATTTTATTGGACGCCTCCGAACTTGAATTTTATTACAAAAAAATTGAAGACAAAATTTTGTACACAATCTACGTATGTACTCAAATTATTATCGCAACAAAGTTTATCACTACGATTGCGTCAAACTAGTAAAAATCTTGAAACAAGTACAAAAAATTTTCTTTCCTTCATAACCCAGTATTGAAGACAGCATTTTGTACACACTCTGCGTACGTGCTGAAACTAGAAAAATGGAGCGTACACTTTTTAATTTTTTATTGCTGAGGTTGTAAAGAAGCCTTCATGGTAAATTCTTCTATATATTTCTTTATGCGAAATAAAAATTGTTTGATCCAATTGCAAAACACAAGAGTCAAATAGAGATTTCTTTCTTCGTTTAACGATTGCAATGAGCTGAAAATACTTTTTAATTTTTCAAAATCTTGAAGTAAGGACAGAAAATTGTTCAAACATTCAACTCTTTACGGAACAGGGAAATGTCCCACCACGTCGTAAAATATATCGAAAAGGTGGGACACTTTTAATCCCACCGTGCCATAAAGAGTTAACCCGTAATAACCTGACCGTATTCGATTTCGCGAATTGTCTAAGATTGTTGGGAACATAAAGTGAAGTTTGCGGAGAGCTCAATTATTTTCGAATGGCAGAATTTATGAAGTTCCGGACCGGTTCGGGCTATTCGGAATATTGGGTGACTTATGAGTGGGGGTGGTGGACGGAAGTCAAGTGAACTTGAGAGGGTCGCCGGGGTAATCGTATGAATCTTCGTTCGCGTGACACCTCGCGACCGACAGTGGTCAATAACACCGAGGAGACCGGCTTCGCCGTTCCGAGACGGAAATCGTTTGTCTCCTTCACCCTTCCCAAGTGTATTCCGAGGATTTAACGGAGCTTCTCGAAGTGTTTACTTGCGTTGAGCCTCGGTGAGCAAATTTGCTCGGGCGAGCTCTCTGATTATCCGTTCGAGGGGGTCGTGAAAAAGCTTGAGGTAAAGCACGATGCATATAAATTGAAGGTTAAGAGAAGGGCGGGGGTCCTCGGGATCGTAATTTCTGGTTACCTCGCTGTTTACGTTAGTGTTAATTGCCTCGCTGCTTGATTGTCCCCCGAATCGCTCCACCGGTTTAGCGTCACGTTACGCAAAGAAACGCTTCGGGACGGGTGTTACGCGTCGCTTTCGTTTTTGCGTTCTAATTGTTTCGTCGTTCACTTATACCGACCGACGAATTATTTTCCGACACCTTGATTCATTTAGCCTTATCGATCGAGTCACTATTGATTGCTATACCTTTTTTAACACTGAACCTGCCACGGTCAAAATGATCGGTTTTATGTTTCACAATTATTGAGACTGTAAAAATTCATTTATGGAGAACAGTAAAAGAAATTTCCTTGTCCAAGCATTTATAATACTGAAAATTACAAACGATCTCAATAAATTTAGGGTTTCCATTTTTATAAGGCAATATTTACCAGAAATATCGGGAACCCAAGGAACCCGGGGTGAGTCGGGAAGAGATCGAGTCGGGTCGGGTTAGGTTCCCGAAAATTTCGATTTCCCTTCAAGGAATCCCGTTAAGTACGAGAATCCCGATTTTTTCGGGAATCCGAAAAAATGTGTTCCCGAAATGTCCCGATATTTCGGGTTCTCGCACACCCCTACTGTTAATGCTTGGTAGTATTAGTGTTAACCACTGAAAATTATTAGGTTGAGTCACACCGAAATTTACAATTAATTTATAAATTTCTTTGTGTCCATATAGAAGACATACGTTTCTTTAAAAAATGATTAAAAATGAATATTTTGTTGACACTAAAATTAGATGAGGATTGATTGTTCGCGCGTTTCCTTCTTGCGAGAACAAGTGGATCTCGGTGGTTGAGGATCTGGAAATGTTACGCAAACGTTGCAATAAACTGTCGCATGAAAATCAAGCGGCAGTTTCGATGAAAACCTGCGTATGCGGCGACAGGATGGGGTATCTTCGTGGAAAATTTCATTATTCTCTGCTTGATGGAAAAAGTTTCCCGTCTCTACGCAGCCTCTCTCTCTCTCTCTCTCTCTCTCTCTCTCACTCTCTCTCTCTCTCGATCGATACACAGATGGAACGCTGATAAACGCTCGGATGAACCGGTGCGTGCATTAATCGTCGGGAGCTGGAACCCGTTGCGAAGCGGAGAGGACTTTGCATTTGTAAAAACCAACGACGCGCTTGTCCTGCCCTGCCGCGAGTGCTCGCCCGATTAAATCTCATTAAGTTCCCTGCGAAATTATTATTCCACCGATTTCGACAAATATTTCCAGAGCCAAGAGCACCCCAAGCCCGCTACGTTATTGCGCTTTCGCAGCCTGTACACCTGTACCAAATGGGGCAGTGAACGATTCAGATCATCTTTTCTTCTAACGATCATTGTTTCTTATAAAATTCAGAATTGGGTTAAGTCAGTGGGGATAAGCTCGAATGACCCAATACAAGACGATACCGTTTATTTCGAAATAAGAAAATCTTCTTCTTCATCCGAAATACGAGGAAAACCGGTCCCGATCCGTCGCCTTGTATCGAAAGAAAACGAAATATCGGCTTGGGTCAGAAATGACTCCGGCACAGGTCTAGAACTCGCAGGAGTCCGAGGGTTAACAAGAGCTAATTTTTATTTTGCTTTTACAGTGAGAAACTTTTTAATCGACGAACGAAATTGTTTCCCGATTCTGATTTTCATTGAACGATCCGTGAAAATGAATATTTGCATAAAGATCCGCAGTGTGGTGTCAGCTATATTAATGTCTCATTGGTATTTATGACGCGATTCAAATAATTCAAGTAATTCGTCAAAAACATGCTAAAATGTGGTTTGGTCTAGAAGATACAAGATGTACAAGCTTTATGTTATAGAAACAATTACTCTATTAATTATTCAATTTGAGGTTCAGTCTATTTGTATATAAACAGGAAATCATGCGGATTTAAACTTACCGTTGGCTGAAAATGTTAGGTGTTTGTAACTCTGTCGAAATAGCAGCATATGCCGCAATAGCGCTTTTTCACCAAAAGTTCGTTTAGCATCGCAGACACGAGGGGGCGAGAAAGTAGTGGAATACTTTCTCGCCTTTGAGCGAAAAGTTCCGATACAAGCAGAGCAGGGAGAAACTTATTACAAATGTGTCGAAAGGTTATACGTGGGGAGCGACGCCGTCCAACCTTCTATCCTCAATTTTTATATGGAAATCGAGTATGTCCGTGGATCAAGGGCAAGACCGAAGCATGATGTATCTTGTTCTCAACGATCTGACGTAACCGGGATGGGATCTTCAGGGACGCCTATCGAGCTATGGCGTATAGGAATCGTTCGACTAGAAAATTTTAGCGACGCTTCTTCTCATTTTTATCGGTACTTTCATAACGAACACGGGAGAAGTGCTTAAATTTTTTATACTAGCCGATGCGAATTGCACGCTTTACGTCCTTGCGGTATTTTCTCCATAAAGTTGTACTGTTCGCGAAAATGCTTTCTCAAAATGGGAACATTTCTTATACTTTCATATCACGTTCTAAATTTTCTCCAAAAATGATTT
>CM052138.1:12212661-12267439 GCA_028454255.1 Halictus ligatus | reverse complement strand
TGGTTGAAGGTCAGTTTACTTTTACCGAATTCAAAGTCGTCAATGTTTTTCACACGGAGCTGCTAGTATCAGTTTTACTGGAAAATAATCTACCCTTCCTTGGAGTACATTGATTCCTAGTATTCTAATATTTTTTCTCAAGGTCACCTACGATTTTCTTTGTGAATGTGATTAATATGTTTTTAAATGAGAAATAAGGCATGTTTTGTTGGAATGCATTGGTTCGGCTGCTTTCCGGTATTCATGTGACGACTTAGATACCTCTTTGATGGTCAATTTTCATGGTTCCTATAGTAACAATTCTGTAACATTCCCAGTTATGCATAACATTGAAAAAAATACTCGGAAATATTCACAAAGAAATTTTGCGAAACAGTTCACAAAGAATGATTTTTTTCAACAAAAAATGCTCGATGTATTTAACACTAGATTTACGGGACCTGTCAAAATGACGGATTCTAATATATTTAATTTACGAATATTGAGATTGTATAGATGCAACCGTGAGGATCAATTGACAAAATGATTCGTTTAGGTAAATATTATTGAAAAAAGGCTACAGAATTTGATCGACACATTCATGTTATTTTCACAAAGTAGTGTAAAATAATCGTTTCTAGTGCTCCGTGAACCTATTGTTAAAAGCGTCAATAATACAATTTTCTCCGAAACGCAGTCGATTATTTCCGAAGCGAATCTCGGACTAGAAAGTTCAGAAGATTGGTACGGCGGTGATGTGGAACACAGAAATGCGATCGTCCATTTGCGGCGGAGAATGCCTCGTGGCTTTTTATCATTAGGCGAGAGCACGCTATCAGCTGAACGAGATCGGTGGAAAATGTAATCTGAAGTTTCATTACGCGCAACAGTAAATGTGGGACGCGTCCGTAGAAAGTTTCTCAAAGCTTCGAAAACTTTTCTTTTTTTTTTCCAACGTTCCCGCCCACGTTCCCTTACGTTCCGGCACTCTCGTTTGTTGTACCGGCAACTTATCTTCGCCGGGCGTAATTCAATTCTCGCGCGCATAAAAGGAGCAAGGAAATTGCTCGCGTACCGAACGAAACGGCGGCAACGAGGAAAGAAAGAAGGGAAAAGAAAAGAGTTTCGTCGACAAAGATTCTTTATACGGCCGTGTGGCGTGTCCGACGTCCACTTCGCGGCTCCTCGGGAAAATCTTCGCGGAGTCCTTGAAGCGAGAAGACGACGGGACCGCCTCGAACTTCTTGCCTAACGATCGCCGATGCTCCTCCACTTCGGGAAAGTTATTTTCAAAGAACTAGAACCCCGAGGGTTGATGGGATTCCGTAAATAAGCGGATGTATTGTCCCGGGGCACGAACGACTATCGAACCGGATCTGTTCCTGCACAAAATCACTGCGAAGCTTCCGGTTCTGTCTTCCGCGTGGACTTTCCAGTCTCAAAAGTGGTTCGGCGCATTATCGATTCTCTGATTGGCGGATCTAATCGTTTTCCGAGCTATTTTGGCTATTTGCGATCGCGGACGGAAGCATCGGCACAGTTTTGAATTGCGGTCGGTGTTGCGTATAGATGTGCAAGGTTGATGTGTTTGATATTCGGTTACTTTCTTGAAAAATTATTATTCATTCAACGATGTTGTATCAGTTTTGGCTTATTGTGCCATTTTGTACAGATTATTTTACGGATTACTTTGTTCAAAGTATTGACAAGAACGCACATGTACACTCCGTGACAATACAAGACGAAAATGAAGAGCAAAAAATTGTGATTTCGGCTCCATTTCTTAGTTATTAGCAATTAAAAATCCGCCTAAGAGGCGGCAACCGGACCGACAGACGTGTACGCTGCGTACGTCATAGAGGGCGCCTGACAATCACATATCAAGCGACACCGCGTGCCTCGCAAGAAGTCACCTGCCATTAATTCGTCGCGTAAACCGTTCGATTGGGTCATTCCACGCGCATTTTCGGTTCTAGCCGTACTATTGGCTAAAGTGTGTGACGTCAAAGCGTACAAGCACCTTTGATACGTTACCGTCGCGGCTCTGTTAGCCGGGTTGCCGCATTTTAGGCGGATCTTAAATTGCTAATAACTTAAAAATGAAGGCGAAATCACACCTTTTTTATTCTTCATTTTTGTCTCATATTGTCTTGGAGACCCCAACCCACCTATAGTCGAACACCTCAGAAGTGACTCTGAATCATTCGAGATTGATGAATTTCATGAAGAAGTAGATCATACAAAAAATCGTGGAGCTGTATTAACATGCAAACGAAACTACTGTGCAGTTTTACTATTTCATGCATAGTTCGAGAAAGTAAAGGAATTCGAAAAATTCTTGAAGTTCGTTGGCAAACGGATCATCTAAAGCACTCTGTGCAATCTTGTTCTTCTAACGAAGTGTCAGTCTCCGAGGCCGAAAAAGCGCGACCTGTCTCGGGCCTGAATCCTGGGGGACGGAAACGTTTGTCATAATCGCCTAGGAATTGGACCGTTTCCTCCCGCGAGATTGTCTTTTTGTTGGCCGCGGAATAAAAAGCAGCCGGAACGCGGTGGAAGTTTAATAAATAAGCGGATACATCTGTCACGCGGACAATAATGGTCGAGGCTGTCTGGTCAGACGGACTACAATGCCGGTCGAGGACGAGGTAGAAGGTCTCAAGAAAAACGAGAAAGTGAGACAGAAATGGAGAATTGCGAGGAATCCTGAAGAAAGGACATTTGCGGAGGATTCATTTCGGGCGGGACTTTCATTCACGCAGAAAGCAACGAGGCCTAGGATCGCGAAAGATGGGAGCCGGTTGCCGGCTTGCGGAACAGAAAGAAAGAAGGCGGAAAGCCTGTCTTACGAGACCCTTGCGCACGTCACCCTACCATTTACATTATGTCTTCCCCCGCGACCCCTCCCCTTTTTCTTTATTTCGTAATGCCTATCCACGGTTCCCGCGTGATCTCTGCCTTTATGCTGCTGGCATTAAGCGAGAAACTGTGCGGGTTCCCTTCGTTAGATTGTCCCTGTGGCCCTTTCGAATTGGAAAAATCCTGGGGCCTCCCACGCCGCGCGTTTTCCCTCGCAGAGAACCGATTATCAACCTTTTATCGCTATGCAAATGTACCATAGGCTCTGTGCAAGATTAACCTGCGAGTCTCTGTACACGGTTCCGAAGCCACTTATTTAATTTATATTCTAAATATAGTTAGCTGAATACAGGGTGTTCGACTATAGGTGGGAGAAAATTTAAGGGGCGGTTCTTCGTGAAAATATATGACTAAAATGAATAGTAAAAAATTGTGATTACAGCTTCATTTCTTAGTTATTAAGAATTAAAAATCCGCCTGAGATGCGGCAACCCGGTCGACAGAGGTGTACCAACGTACCCCAACGGGTACGTAACCATTGGCGGCGAGCGCGAACCCCATTTGACACGTGACCGTCGCGCGCCTTTACGACGCAGCCAACGTACACCTCTGTTGGACGGTTTGCCGCATTTCAGGCGCATCTTTAATTGTCAATAACTAAAAACGTGAGCCGAAATCGCAATTTTCTTATTCTTCATTTTCATCTTATACCGTTTCGGAGAACCACCCCTTAAATTTTCACCCAATGGTAGTCGAACACTCTAAATCTAGCTATAGTTGGACCAGATATTTTCGCCGACGTTCCTCCCGCCATAAAAAGTCAGCATTTAGGATGCCCAAGTTAAATAGGACAGGAAAGCTAATAGGATTGATCGAGAATCCTATTAACCAGGCTCCGGTGGATAAAGTGTTGGCGCGTGTCTACCGTGGCGCAATGCACGTCGGGCGTCGATCGACCGCGGCGAGTTTCCAGTTAATCAAAAGAAGTGTCCGCCGATGGCCCCGTTATCAGCGCGAAGCAGAGACCGGGGTTGGCTTATAAGCGTAACCATCGGGCGGGTCCCTGCAGATGGCACGGAATTAAATGCATCCCGGGAATGCGGCCCAGCATTCATCCAATCCTGGGAAAGTCTTGGTCGTCCTTTGTCTGTCGGCGGAAAAAGGATCGAGTGGGATGAGATGAGGATTCCGGAGCCGAAGCTCCGGGAGAAGCCAGTCTCCTCGACGAGACGAGTGTTTACTTTCGCTCTAGGATTGCAGGCCGGGCCTAATGAGGAAATACACTTTCGCCACGACGTGACAAAAGGGCCGGGCGGCACGCATAGTGTCAGCAACGTCAGCAGCGAGTCAGGTTCATTCCTCAAATGAGAATTCTCTATCTTTCTCTCTCTCTCCGTGTCGTTCCCCTCAGTCCAAGCCGCACTCGCGAAAAGACCTCGGTTCGAGCACGCACACGTGAAAAGGGAACCTTCAGCCCTACGCGACGCCGATAGCGGGTTCGAGAATTCGTTTAGACCACCCCTCCGAAACAAGCAAGCCGCTTGCGAGTCGCCTAGCAGACACTGTCAAATTTTTGCTCCATAGAATGCTCGGGGTGGCTCGACACCGTTCCGTGTTCTTTCCTCTGAAACCACAGAAGATATCGATTTCGTTTCTTTTTTGAACCCGCCTGCTCTGCGACACCCTCTTCTGCTGCGGAGTCACGTGCTCCGGACAGTCTAATATATGACGGGCGAAAGTCGCAAAGTTCGCTACAGCGATCAAATTGTTCGAGCCACAAGTTGGCGACTTTACTCGCCATCGGCGTTTAAACCGTAGCTCATGTACACTGATTTCTGTTTTCAAAGTATTGATGTTCGCACGTTGAAAGCACACCTGCCGGTAACAGCGTAAATGACATTATCCTCTACATGCACGATAAATGCACTTTTCTTGCTCTAATATAATTGCACACTGTATGTATTAATATTGTCGCGACTGTCGCCGTAATATTAATGCATAAGAAGGAAAGATTTTATGCAAACTTGTGCCCATTTCCATCAAACACAATATCTTCTGGAATTTCGTACAGACGAACTAAATGACGGGGAGCTAAAAATCATTTCAGAAAGTGTTCGAACACGATTATACACAAATTTTTACTTCATTTTGTATTAAATGTTGCTTATTATACAGGGTGTGCAAAAATAAGCCGAGAAGAAGGAATAAGATTTTTTCATTTGACGCCTCGTTTGCGAGGAAATCGAGTTTGAAGAGCCGTTGTGTTCGCGTGCTATAGTATATGCTGGAAGTGGAATTGGTTGGCCATGGTCAGACGCGCCAGACGATTCCTATCTAATGGCACGCGTATTCGCTTCATTTTCAAACTCGATTTTCTCGGAAACGAGATGTCGAACGAACAAATGTTATTCCTTCCTTTAGACTTGTCTTTCCACGTGGAATCATCCCCTGCTCGGTTATAGCTCATCCTTTAGACGAGAAAAAAGTAAAGTTGCCTAAAATCGAGAAATGAAGAGATTCTTACAGTGCCACAAGTAAAATGTGAAATTACGGTCGTCACACCTACATCACGCCGATAACGATCACGTTAGAACGCTGTTCCATGGTCAACACCTAATCACGTTCTCCCCTTCGGTGTTTGGTTGAGTTAATATCGCAGGAGGTAATGCACTGCTGCTTAAAGGTATCGAGCACCCTTTGTTCTTTGAACAAAAGAAAACCCTTCAGATGCTTAACTTAATCATGTCATAAATATTCTCAGGAAGAGACTCTTTTTAAAGGCTGAAGTGCGCTCTTGGATCATGACCCGGCGAGTGCAAGTAGAACGATAACTCTTGCTTGTCCTAATCGATCTCGAAGGCAAGATCCGAAGCCAAGAAACATTATTCCATTGACATCCTATTCGCGACGTATTCGTGCATCAATGTTGCATAAAACTGGTCCTAGACTCTTCCTCCGTGTTTTACGGAGAATATCTAAGCCCGACTAGCCTTCTCGGCAATTCCATCTGCGTTTCTGCCTCAGTTTTTACTCGTAACCTCGTTTTCCAGTCGTAGATGCGAACGTGCATCGCTTTCATGTCTCTCAGAGTTTTCGACGGGCAGGTCCGTCAAATATTTCGAGGACGAAAGAAAAATGGCATTTTTGAAGTCGCGCCGAGTTGAGGAAAAGTTTTTCGGATGAAGAAAATTTTCTTATTTCCAAATAAAAAGCGATTATACACAAATTTTTACTTCATTTTGTATTAAACGTTGCTTATTATACAGGGTGTGTAAAAATAAGCCGAGAAGAAGGAATAAGATTTTTTCATTTGACGCCTCGTTTGCGAGGAAATCGAGTTTGAAGATCCGTTGTGTTCGCGTGCTATAGTATATGCTGGAAGTAGAATTGGTTGGCCATGGTCAGACGCGCCAGACGATTCCTATTTAATGGCACGCGTATTCGCTTCATTTTCAAACTCGATTTTCTGGGAAACGAGATGTCAAACGAACAAATGTTATTCCTTCCTTTAGACTTGTCTTTGCATGTAGAATCATCCCCTGCTCGGTTATACCTCACCCTTTAGACGAGAAAAAAGTAAAGTTGCCTAAAATCTCGAGAAATGAAGAGATTCTTACAGTGCCAAAAGTAAAATGTAAAATAACGTGTCACCAATGACTCCGACATTACGGAGGGTTAAGGCGCGTGCCATCAATTATGCGATCATATCGCGAAGCAATATTAAGCAGTTTTTAATAAATTGCTGTTGCCTCGCGATCGCCGTTTTTCTAAATACAAGCAAATCTCGTAAATCTTTTTCCCCGGCCGCGCCACCTGTGACCGGACGCCGCGCGCGCAATAACGAATTGAATAATTCGTTTTTAATGATGCGGCGTAGTCGATTACGCGTCGCGATGGGTCGCAGCCTGTGAATGACGGCCGGAGAAATCGAAACGGTGGAGATCTTCGCGCGAGGAAAGTTTTAATTGCGTTAGACAGCGGGTAACTTGTTACTTAGAAGCCGGGAAGTAATACTTGAATGCAATTACGGGGCTCTTTGAAACGGCCCGCGCTCCGGCATCAGATATTCAGGGCGAATCCGAGATTCATCATCGCGAGACGTTAGACTTCTTGGCGGGCCGGTGATATACATTTTTATTGTTCCTCGAGGGACCGTGTGGAAAGTCAATCTCACTCGACGCGTTATTCGTCGCGGAAAAGTTTCCTCGTTAACGGCAAAACTTCGAATCGCATCGTATACTCCGTTCGGTGGATGTAACGCGCTTTAAAATTGTTTTTAATAAGACAGCTCCCGGAAGACTGTATCTTTCAACAAATATGTTATCATTGTCTATCGTTGCACGTGAATTTTCTGCATAATACAGTTCGCTGGAACCGAATTTCATTGGGATTTGTACGATCCAAAGGAATTCAAGAAGTAGTTCTTGTGATGAGCTTTAACGGTTGATTAATGTTAATTAATCGCTATATTTTGGTCGAACATGATGCTATCGTCAACATGTTATTTTTCCACTCATGTAAAGAGATTGACATTGTAGTAAACTCGATTTGAAAGTACAATTGGATGTCTAAATAAAAATTGAAATTAAAAGGCGAGACTCCGTAGATTCGCGATAAGGTAGAGTGACCACGTTACCGACAGAAATACGCGAAAAATGGTTTTACGTACCTCAACTTTTTGTCCTTATATGAGCATATTTTTTGCTGGGAAAGGGCTCATTCCAAAGAGGAAGGATCAATCTAGCGCGCGTTGGTCATGAGCTGACGAGATTATGCCGATATTTGGTAATATAAACGTTAGAAGTAGGCCAAAAATTGACGATGTGCAAGCCGTGGAATCCGAGCATTTTTATGCGATTGGATGAGTTTTTTGGATGAAATCGAGAGCAGCGCGTACTAGAAAATATCTCCAGCTACAAATTGAGCTATATTTTGTATTGATTCTCTGCGAAATAAAGCCAAAAACTTGAAACACGTTTCTGGCGTCAGAGTTCATAATATCAATAATGCAGAGCAAAAAATGTTACAAGTTCAGTCACAGACTTAAAACCCGTCGGATCAAGACCAAGACGGATCTTAAATCTATGTCTGAAGGCGGTGAACAGAAATTATACAGCAGTTACCGACCTGCTGACTCTGCAAAAGTCACGTGACTACCCGTTTCTCTTAAAACCTTAAATATCAGCTTTGTACCTTAAAATAATGCAGACTAAACCTGTAGATTGTAACAGTATTTCCTGATGGAAACGCTTGATCATAACTTTAGCATTCTAAAAACATTTCACATGCGACGACCGTCTACTTGCGTAACAAAACTAATACTGAATTACTCAAATATTTGGTCGCATGTGCTACATGATCGACCGAGCGCGCACAGCGCCGAAAAGCTGCAAATTTTGAATGCAACCAGTGTCGCGTAACAATCCAATGCAGTTCTCGTTATCGTTTACAAAATCCCTCGATTCGGCGATGAGAAAGATGAGCAGAATGTTTGTCTAGACCTAATCGTCGGTTCGCAGGAAGAGCCAGTTAAAACCAGCGGATAGGTAGCACGGGTCGGCACGCAGGGGCCATAACTTTCCCCTAAACTCTTTCCATCCGGGCGGTCTTTACGGAGGATCTTCTTTTTAGTATTCATGGAAACGCCCACAACACGTGTTCCCGTGCATAAGTCTCGATCGAACGAACGAACGAGTCTCGCGCGTTGCTTTTTCAGCGATTTCCCATTCTCTCTCTCTCTCTCCCTTTTTTTTCAACCGACGCGACGAGAGCAAACATCGCGAGCAAAGGAAAGCATGGATGCAAACATCCTCGTTGCCGATGCGACGCGTCCTCGGTGTTCTCAGGTGTCTGCGGAGGACCACGACCGCCCTCCATCGTTCGTCTGTCCCTCCCCACCGGAGCCTTTGGACACGACCACGGATTCCCGACGGTCGTCACCCTCCCGGTGGCATCCCTCTCTGCGCACCCTTCGAAGGGTAATCATTTGCATATCTGCCGGTCGAGCCTGTGCGCGCGCGTTCCGCAAAGGGCGGCCAAATTCTATTATCGAACTATGGTATGTGAACTGGACAGGGGCCGATCGGACCAATCGGTAAAAAATAAGGAAACGCCGGGAAAGGGGTGGCGTTTACGGCCCCGGTCGAGCCGTTTAGGGTTCCGAAACGTTCTCCGTGCCACGACCGTCTTCTATGGAGGCGTGAATATTGATGGAACGACGGAATGATGAGAACGAACGCCGCGTATCGAAGACGTGGAACGCATGCGATACGGCGATTGTGGTGGCTCCTCTCTCCGTTATACAGATCTTATCAAAATTTATGCACAAACAACGGCCACATATTGCTCACTTTTCCTATTATTTAAGACTTCAACGCAGAATCTAGTTCTCGACGGAAAATATTTTTCACATTTTACAAATTCTCGTCCCGATTGCTATTCGATCATCAAATTTTCACCTTATACTATAATCTAGCATTAATCTATAATTTATCTATAATCTATAATCTATAATTTTATATAATATATAACCTATAATCTATAATCTATAAAATAATATACAATTATTTATATAATCTATAATCTATTATCTATAATCTATAATTTTCGCATTAATTTTCGAGCAACTAGACAGCCTCGATTCCATGACCATGCCGAAGTAATTTCTGACCCACGTCGATGTATCACTACAGTTCTCTTTCGATATAGGACGATGGCTCGGGACCGGCTTTCGTCGTATTTCGAAATGAAAAGTTTCGTCTTATATCGAAATAAAATTGGACAAGGAGGCTAAGGTTAAAATTGTAAGGAGGCTCGACACGACACGTCGTAATTTGTTGCTTGCTCGCAGGGAACTGTTTATTTAACAACATCTAAACGTAACACACATTTGTTAACGCAACGCATAAATCAATAAAATTATATATAACAGACAAACATATGAAACTATACTGACGATCGCTCGAGCTTATTCTCAATACTACTGGCCACGAATGACTCCGGCATAGCATACATAAGGTTAAGAAGTTCTATCAGATAAAAAATTGATTGGGACATCGTACGAACTATAGATTTTGAGGAACAGTGGGATATACATACAGATGACTATGGAATAATCCGGAATCGGAAGTATGTGGAATAACGGCAAGAGATCCGAGTCCGTTGACAAAGGCATTAGCACATCTCGAGTATCCCGTTCCCTATCGGTGTCCCGGTAAAACAAACAGTTACAATTTCCATTCATAATATCGTCCGGTTGAATCCGAAGCACAGCCCGACACCCGGCCGATGTGCCTCCATTTTTATCATGCTTACATTCGGAATTTATTTTGCGTCGGCGGAAGCCCGAACGGCGGAGCTTGTTCGTCAACGGGGGTGGATTCATTAGCGGTCCTCCTGTTCTCCGCATGCAACCCTCTCGTTACAGCGTATCGCGGAACGCGGTTTAGCAGACCGGGCTGATTCCTGTGTTTGGTCAAATAGACAGCAATGACGGCCCCGGCTCGACACACAACGGGGTTACCAAGTTGTTTCATTAGGCTTCCTGTAAGTCGCTAATAATAATTATTGTGCTGGATGCTGCGGTTCTCTTTTGTCAGCGAAATGTTCCTCTCCGACAGGCAAAATGACGTTTCAACAAACGCGAGGAACGGGAGAATTTGCGCATTGTAACGGCTGAACTTTAACGAGAGAATTTGCATATTGTAATGGCTAAACTTTACTTCGGGAAACCAGAAATTTTTAACTTTCTTTTGTGCAATCCTGTAGATTTTGGCGAGAGAATGCCGAAAATCTAAGTTTCAGTCTTAGGAGATCAGGAGTTCAAAAGTTATGCTTGGTTAAAGTTGAGCGATTTTAAGTTTTTCTGTACGCACCAACATGGCGGCGTCCTGACTGATTTCCTAGGATTGAAACTTGGATTTTCGGCATTATCTCGCCAAAATCTACAGGATTACATAAAGAAAAGTTAAAAATTTCTGGTTTCCTCGGGTAAAGTTTAACCCGTTGTAATATATTTTTGTGAACGATCAGAAAATAAAAGGAGGGATCAATTTGATGAACGTAAAAAGGCTCCCTTCCGATGAACGTAGAAAACCAGGAACGACGGAATTTGCATACAGTTCGATTGATTTACACGTTGTAATATTTCTTCGCGAATGATCAGAAAATACAGGAAAGGCGGGTTTCAATGAACGTGGAAAACAAGGAACGCGCGAATTTACATACGGTTCAGTTGATCCACTCGTCGCGATACTTTTTTTTGAAGGGATACACTTCTTCTTGCTGGATTTGCGATATTCGACGGTGAATCTTCGATGTCGAATTTATAGGTTTCATACGGTTAATCCTTGTATTTGGAAGACGATTTATCGGGCCTCTATCCAGTGTTCGATGCCGAAGCTCGTATTGAAAGACGATACTACAGTTTCGTGAAGTATGACATTTATTTTTATAGGGAAATAGAGTGGGCGGATGCGAGGGGATATAAGCAAAATTTATAGGTGTGGTTCGAAGATGAGGAGGAATGCTGTAAAAGATGAACGTGGTTGTTTCTGAAATACAATCACCTACATTTTGCTGAGTGATTTTACGTATAAACTACTTGTAAATAGACTGTCGATGGTTCTTTGTTGAGGATTCAATTAGGAACGTACATTAAAAATTCAATTTATCTTTGGTTGTCGGATAACTGTATCGAATTTACGATATATTAAAAATCTTTAAAAGTCTAGGATATGTTTCACCACAATTTTGATTTAAAATAGTAAAGGTGTTACAATAATTTAAAAATATGGTTGCGTTGTTTTCAACCAATTGAATATATATTAAGAAAGAAAATAAATTTCTATCTCTATGCAGTTTGTTGCAATTCAGGTAGAAAATTTCTATTTTGCATAAAGGTCCATAAAATACGAAATCGAATAGTATTGTATTTTGCTTTCCGTTTATGAGAAAGAACAGAGAGCAAGATTAAATATTGTGCTTCAGTTTTAAACTTAGCAGGAGAAAATATTGTAATTAATTCGGAACGTCGGAGAATCGAGAGATAAGGTTACTCGAAAATGTTATACCGCAATTAACTTGATCAGATCGTATCTACTCGAGTATTTATTGCTGTTCGGGAACGTGTTTCGATTATTAACGGGATCGGAGGATACAGTTTTTATGCCCGGCAACACGAAGCTCAGCGGGGAATAATGTTTACACGCGAGAAATCGAAAGGCATTACAGTAGTCGAGAGACCCTCCGATATTTTCGCCGTTTCTATTTCGCTCAACCCCCTGCGGATAACCACCCTTGCACGAAAATCCACCTGAAGATCCGATACAGGAGATATTTGCACGCAATTTAAGGATATTTGCCACGAGAACCATTCTCCCCGGGATCACATCTTGCGGATGACAGGGGCCGATACGTCTCGAATCTCAGGAGTTACCGAAAACATGTTTCCATTATGCCCGATCGTTTATTTCTTGCCTATCATGGTCACCGCAATATCCCCCGGGATCGAAGTGTTTTATGAAACAAAACCTGAGAAGCTCAGATTTATCATAACAATTGTACTTTCACGATTCTACCGTTTCACAGATCTTTCCAACTTTCGGTCCAGTTAGTATTAGTAAAAAAATTAATTTTGTAACGGTTAGGCATCAATGTTGAGGGACATCATTTCCAACATTCAATAACAGAGATATGTTCTCATACCACGGTCCTCCAGTTTCATCTTTTAGTGTTGTGGGTCATCTGAAGGTCATTATGCAAGCGTATTCAATACATATACCCTATTCTTATTCCATACACTATTTCCCACATTAAAACATAAATATCTTTCTTTTACAATATTTACCATTTATTTACATTTGATAATTATTCGAATTATCTCCTTTAGTTTGGACACCCTGTACATTGAAGTATAATGTTTTCGTGTGCTGGAAAATTGTGGATACGGTCATAAGTAGACTGCGAATTTTATGAAACGGAAAAATGATTAATCTGTGGCTATATTTTTACTCCAATTTTTCAAAAATTATCGAAAAATGCAGTGACATACTAACAATAAGTAGTTTCTGTTTCTCGGAATCGATGCAGCTCATTTTTATTTTGCATGAAAATAGATTACTGTACTTTCACAGTCACGTCACGAGGGTGAAACAAGGGCGGAAAAAGATATCGTCTAATTTCGCGAAGCAGTACAATCGGGTACTGTGGGGTACCGTGCAAACTTTTACTTTCCAACGGTCCGGACACGTGAATTCCGTCACGCGCGGGTCCGAAGAGGGGGGACAATTTTGGCAAATTGGCTCAGCAGGAAAGTCGAAAACTCTTTTCTGTCGGTGGAACGTCCCTTGGCCGGCGGAGCGTCGGCCCCGTCTGCAAAGCCACGAAAGTCAAATCCAATCTCGGGCTCGGCGTAATTCGCTAAACCATTTAGACGAGGAGGCCGGCGTCTGCGTGTCCATTTCCATTCTCCTCGTTTTCGAAATTTCCGTGATTCCCCGGATCGGCGGAACGGGGAGAGACGGACGTGGGACCGGTGGTCGGAGGACACGGGGTCGCGAAGGGGTGGAAAGTCAGTCCTTTCGGTGGTCCACCGCACGCAAGACGGGGAACAACGAAACCCCTTTGCTAATTCTACGGCCAATTATGTCCCAACGTCGCGTGGCTTTACTACCCGCCGGGATATGCTCCCGGGGATTTCGTCTCACCCCCTTAGGGTTGCGACGGAGACGTCGCGTCGCGTCGTTCGGATTGTTCTCCCGGCGAGCCAGCCTCCTTCGCGTTTCAACCTTTTTCAACGTCGGCTCAATGGCCGGCCTGGTTGCTTGTCCCCCGCGCGTCGTAGGTCGTGGTTTTTGCTGTTTCCAGGCGGAAATAATGGCCGCCGAAGAATGCTTCTCGATTTTGGATGCAGGGGAGAGTAGAGTAATCGGGGTTACCGAGCAATGATGCTCAGTATTATTGTCACAGAATGACACGCCTTCAGTTTTTAATATCTACCTAAAACGCAAGTTCAACTATGTATAAATTGTTGGCCTTCGAATGACCTTCAGAGGAATTATTCTCCAAAGAGCATATTTTAATGTACGAATACGAGTTCAAGTTTACCGTATTTAAATGCAAAAAACACCATTTTTAAAATAGCTACTAAAATATCGGACAACGACAAGGTATTTTCGTACGGTTATTATTGTGATAGAGGCCATATTTTATAATGTATTCTTTGCGCTGCACACATTACGGCCCTCCAGTAATCACGACGAGAATTTTATTATTATGCTACATAAATTTCTGCGTTCCCCTTTAAACGTTAACTCTGGAGGTGTGTTTCTAAATCACTCTCACAATCCCACGCAGAAACATGTACACGTCACAGCCTGCTAGTTAAGGACCTTTAAGCACGCACGCACTTCGTCCGCATACCTAATGAATATTTTTCTCGAATAAATAACAGATCTAACGCCAAACAGGATATTGCACGGATACCTGCAGAAAAAAGATTATCGTACCTGAATTTACACGAATCACATTAGCGTTCTCGTATCATTCAACGATATTTCTGACATCGGACGGAATCGTGAAAATCCATTACCACGTGCAGTATTTGTAATGTTATATTTATATGACAAAGTTCATTGAATATAATTTAATTAATTATTGTAAGTGAATAATAAAATTTTACAAAATGGACTTCGTTGTTAATGGTGATTAAAAAGTCAGTAAAATTAAATTTCATGAGTTTCAACTGTTTATGCAAAGACTTTTATGAACTGTAATGTACCACGTGGATTACCTTTCCTTCAAGAAACCAACAATTTTTAATTTTTCTTTTAAAAATCCAAGGAGATCGTGCACGGTGTCCAGCGGCTCGCTTGACGGTCACTAAATAGCAACATGACGGCGCCGTTGTCAAAAACGCTGAAAATGGCGCAGCTTTAAACACGCATAACTTTTGAATTAGTGATCTCCTAAGATCGAAACTTGGATTTGCGGTATTCTCTCTCCAAAATCTACAAGATTACATTAAAACAGTTAGAAATTTTTGGTTTCCTGAGGCGAAGTTCAACCTAGCACTTTCTGTACAGCTTGATTTGAAATAGGAACAGTAAAGACCGAAACAACATTTTTCGTTCGAAAAATGCGTTATGGTATATTCTGTTATATTGTGGTATCTTCTGGTATATTATGGTATATTCTAGTATATTGTGGTATATTATGGTTATATTCTGATATATTATGGTATATTCTAGTATAGTTTAGTATATTATAGTATATTCTGGTATATTATATTATATTATATTATATTATGGTATATTCTAGTATAGTTTGGTATATTATGGTATATTCTGGTGCATTATGGTGTATTCTAGTATATTCTGGTATATTATGGTATATTCTGGTATATTGTGGTATATTCTGGTATATTCTGATATATTATGGTATATTGTGATTATATTCTGGTATTTTATGGTATATTCTAGCACATTCTATACCATAAAGCGACCGAAAGCATTGAACGAAGGTTGTAGATTGCATCTCGGGATTAAAAGAATGGAGACGGTGTCTCGGCCGGAACGAGAATTAGATTTCCTTGCCGGACGCGTAAACTCCTTAATTCTGTCTAAGTGGCCATCTTGGAAGCTTCCGATTAAGATCAGAAGCAAACCGAGTGTGTCGCGAAGTTAAACGGAATCCAGCGACAATGAACGTTCATGGGAATTCTCTTTAGTATCATTAGCGGCCGCCTACCTCGAGCGTTTTTTCGTTTCCCTTAAATCCTTTAATCTTTAATCCGACCGTCCTGCGTACGTGCTTCTCTGATTTCATTTTCCATCTGCCAACCGCAGGAGCGTATAGAGGGTGTGCCCGCACCCTGCCCCGTCACGCGACACAAACGGTTCCTCGAATTTGATAGGTGCTGCTTTACGGCCCGATAATACGCAGCATTCTGGACACGGGGAACTTCTAAAATTAGAAATTCGATTTCGCGGTATCGATAAGCCGCTTCTGTTTTTCGTCCTCCGTGAATAATGACGTCAACCGTTCCTCCGTGTTCGGTTTAACGAGACCGCCACATGCGACCGATTACGAACAACGTATATTTTCATAATATTTATCGAAGATCTGTCGTCTATTTCGGTCTTCGCGCGGACCTAATTTGAAATTAAAATTCCAGCAAGGAAAGGGATTTTAGAATTCACGGGAAACTTTGAAATTTCGTTTTGAAACTGCTCGATGATGCGAAGATCGAAATTAATTGAGGTGCCGAGAATTTAGTAGTGGAAACTCCTGTGTTATTATTTGTATAAAAATGATTTGGGGATATTCGTGCTGCCGGATAATATCAAAAGAGAGGAGGCGGTTTTGAAAGATGTTAGGAACAATACAATCCCTGCTGACTGATTTTTTATACACCCTGTACAGAAGTGTGCATCCACACAGACGGCGTCTGGCTGGTGGGCGGTTCGAGGGTGGTTTAGGGGTTGAATGCACGAGGGGTTCGCTGTTCCACGGATGCTCACAAACTGGCCGGAACTAAATGCTAGAACAAAAGCCGCGCCAGCGGCTGCGCGAATTAAAAATGTCTTCGGGTGATGGTGTGCCCGCTGGCATTCTGAATTATAGCCTCGGATGAATCCGAATCGAAAGTCCGCCATGCCTATTTCCCCACGGTTTCCAACATTTTTCGAAAACCGACCAAAAAGAACGCAACGATTTTCTTCTTAAGCGAAAAACTCTGAAATCCCTGAACTGAAATTCTACCACCAACTTCAAAACAATACTTGTGTTTCTGCTTAAAATACATTTTACCCGTAGAAACAATGACTGCATTAAATTTTTGTAAAGGAAACACTATTTCGGAGAAGGATGATTCCATTGAATAACTTCGTCCCTAACATTGTTTTACCATCTCAGAAATGCTTGAACGAAGTTTGGACCAGTACAGAATCCATTCTTCTGGAAAAAGATGATTCTACAAAATATCTTCGTTCCTGAAATTGTTTTATTATCTAAGAAATGGTTAAACGAAGTTTGGACCTGTGCAGGATCCATTCTTCGGCAAAAAGAGGATTGTATAAAATACCTTCGTTCCTGAAATTGTTTTATTACCTCAGGCATGTTTAAATTAAGTTTCACGTCGTACGGATAGAGTTTTCCGATTTTTAGCTTTTTGCTTGTCTGGCGACGGCGGATTCCTGTTTCCTCATCGATTATTTTATCCCGTCGCGGGAACCGTTTAAACGACCGACCGGGAACGAGAAATTTCATTACATTTCACGGTCTACATTCCTCTTTACGTGTCCCGAAGCACAGAAAGAGAAAAAGAAGATGGCGGGGGTGACTTTATACGGGTCTACACGCGCAGCCCTGTTCTTTCTGGGCGGTTCAAACGCGGCGCGCTCGCATGAAATATTCTTAAAGGTTGACTTTACGGCTTACGAAATCAAATTAATGAGTCCACAAATAATCCTGGAATGCTGAACGTCGAGAATTTTCGTAATTTCGGGGTACAGGCTGGTTTCATTGTCATCGTAGGGCGGTTTTCTAGGGTAGCTGGATTCCCATCAGATTTTTATGGTGTGGGCACTGGTAGGAAGTCGTAAATGTCGAGGAAAGATAAATTAATCGTAAAAGAAAACAGATTGTCCTGGTTAATTCCAGCATGAATTCCTTATCGACAGTTGCGTTCGTATCTTGCAAATGACGTCTATGCGACATTCGTGCGGAAAAGTATCGTTTTTAAATACTCCAATTGTGAAACTAATCTCAAATAATTGCAAGGAGAATGAAACTCATCAGTATTATCCATTTCAACTTTTCAATATTTATTTCATTAACAGTTTGACTGCCAAACTAGAAACCTCAAAAATTCCATAAAATCGAAGTAAGTTATTTAATGAAATAAAAATTCAAAAACATTAAATGTATGATATTGTGTAGTCCTCCAACTTTCTTGTATTTCACAGATCCTAATAAAATTCATTTTAAAACCTGGAAAAAATAATTCCGTCACCCACATATGGGTGACATGACGGTCAATGTGTCAAATGAAGAACTTTTATTTTTGAAACGCCCGAATCGGCACTCGCTCAGTTAATACTAAATGATTTAGTACATTTCCTCGAATGTGGGTCGTCTCAAATAGTTTTTATTTTAATTTTTGTTTTCTATGAAGATAACGACACAGTTTCTTTTTCCTTGCGTCAGGGGGATTGAGTTTTGCGCTTTTATTGACGTTTTTATTAAATTCCGCCCTTCGAACAGTCACGACGAGGTCACCGAGGGTTGAGTACGGTCGGCCGAAGTTGCGAATAGAAGGTAAATAGACTTCCTGAAAAATCGTGCAATTCAGCCTGTCCAGTTTGCCTGGGAGAGAATGTACGAAAGAACGTGGCATCCGTTACAGTCACTCAACAGAAGGCACAAATAGCTTTCAATTTGTATCCCCGGCGTCCTCTAGATTTAGCCGGGATCTCACGACATCCTACCCGTTTTTATACTCGACTTTGCGTCACAACATTTCTCCTCCTAAAACAACAACCATTCGGATAAGAACAACCGGCCATTAAATATTGTCATACGAATAACACTTGGCAATGTTATCGGAGATCGTGCGTTCCTTCCTGTAATCCACTTTGGAAAGCTTTTGAAATTCTTTTCCTCTTCCGGGGTAAAAAACTGGACGCTGGATGTCAGGACCCGGAGCACCTCCAAAAAAAGAAAAAAAAATGTATTAGGTCCTGTAGGCATCGCCATTTTAGGTAAACAGATTTGTTTAAGTACCTTAAGATGTGTTGCAATTCTATATATTATTCTTTTATGCTGCAAAAAATTATTTAATTTACTGATATCTCTGGCCCGTTACTGTGGGCATACCCCCCAAAACAGAATACGGTACATATACAGTTACATGTTACTGTAACTAAGTGTAAAAATTGCCTTAAAATCGCACTTTTAATCGTTCATAACTCATAAGCGAATTAACCAATATTAAATTAAATTTTCAATACAGGCTCAGATAAAAAAGCTGAAAGAACCAACTTTTACTATTTCTTTTGCGATGCCGACCAATTCAAACTTTTTTCAAAAATTTTTTACACCTCGTCTACTAAACTAATCCTTCTAACTCCTCACTAACATTCAATTCATTTGATCTAATTTTTAATAAGCTATGTTGCTTCAAATAGTGTAGACTCATTATTGCTCGTTACTGTATTTCTCTGTATATGTCGCCAAGACCTGGATGACACATGTCGCGGAATTATCCCCACTACCGCGGGGTATACCCCGCGAGGAGCCCCGAAGCTCGAGAGGCCTTGAACGCCGAGGTAAACACAATACGGCTCGGTTATGTCTCCTGTACGATACACGACGCCGGCAAGACCCGTGTTGTTGACATGTATCGAGAATCCACTGCACCGGTCATAAATTGTTCACTAGCATTCTCTGGGGCGAATGATTCAGCGCATGCAACAAGAGCCAAGAGCAATCAGGTAGAAGACTATGTTCATCATCAGTTCGGTGCCAGGTGCTGGAAACTCCGCAAACCTCCGCACACTCCACGGTTTTCCGGTTCAGTCTCGACTGCGAAATCAATGTACTTTTGTCCAGTTCGTTACGTCTCTCGCTACAAGATCTCGAGACGCTCGTTCGTCGGAGCGGGCTTCTTACGTCTTCAAGGGCTGGAGGAGTCCACCCCCTCCCCCCACCCCCTCTGCCAGAAGAGCAAGCGAGCTCGTGAGATAGGTTTTATTTCGCGGCTTAGCGTGGGCGAAAGAGACCGCCTCGATCGGAATAGGGTGGCTTTATCCGAACGATACGACGTTTCTCTTTCGCTGTGTGTGTTTTTTTTTCTTTTTGTTCTTTTCCTTTTCACCGCGATGGGCGTCAGCACGCGGGCAAATTTGCATTAGGCTGCTCGCGCGGTCACGAATGCTTGCGTGACGCGACTGATAAGTCCGGATTAAGCGAACGCTTTACTCGGGGCGTGCTCCTTTCTTTCTTTTTTTTTATTCTTCTAGTTACAAGTGCGACGAACGGTCGTCTAAGCAGCCTCGAAGTACGGTGATACTTGAAATATAGTCGCAGGGCCGCCTTAGGCGTAGGTGCTTCGGCCCCCTTCCTTATAATTCAATTCTGAGGTTTTAAATTGAAATATGCTTCGCCCCCATCGCTCATAATTTTTAAACTAGTCATCTCCTAGGATTGAAACTTGGTTTTTCGGCATTTTCTCGCCAAAATCTACAGGATTGCATAAAAAGAGGTTAAAAATTTTTGGTTTCCTCGGGTGAAGTTCGGTCAAACTCTATAGTTAGGACGTGTGAAAAATGTTGGGTCTGTGCAAAATGCGGTGAACTTATTTGGTCACTTGGACATATTGCAGAGACTATTCTGATTTGCAGAAATTCGGAAGACATCATTCTGTAATCTGGAAAATTAATGAAAGCTATTCTTGGCTTAAGGAACTCGATTGAATCTTGGAAATTCGATAGGCAGCCGTTCTATGGTCTAAAATTTTTGATAAGGTTCATCATTATCACATTGTAGAAACTTGAAATCATTCTGTAATCTCAAATTGTAATGAAAATTATTGTCATTGCAGTGTACACGAGTAAGTCCAACAGTTCAATAGAAGCTGTTCTTTATCCTGGAGACCCAATAAAGACTATTATTATTGTAGTTGTATAATTGGGTCGATGAAACTTGATAGAAGCTGTAATTTGATAACCCACCGGAAACTATTCTGGATCCAAGAAGCTCGTAGAAACCATTTAACACTTTTGGAATTCAATCAATATTACCCTGGGTTCAAGAAACTCGAACATACTCTACGATCCAAGAATAAGAACCCAAGAGAGACTACTTCAGAAAACTCGGTCCCCGGCCCGGTCTTCGTAGATTCGCGATAAGGTAGAGTGACTACATCACCGACAGAAAATGGTTTTACTTGCCCCGACTTTTCGTCCTTACATAAGAATATTTTGTCGCTGGTAAAGGGCTCATTCGAAAGAGGAAGGTTCAATCTAGTGCGCGCTGGTCAGGAGCTGCCGAGATTAGGCAGATATTTGGTAACATGAGCGTTAGAAGTAGGCCAAAAATTGACGATGTGCATGCCGTGGAATCCAAGCATTTTTATGCCATTAGATAAAATATCTTCAGCTACAAATTGAGCTATATTTTGTCTTGATTCTCTGCGAAATAGAGCCAAAAACTTGAAGTAAATTGTTAATTAAAAACTCACGTGACTGTCCCGGTCCCCTAAATCCAATGGCTCCTAAAAATCTTGGTTATCCGAAGGAACCTTATGAGTAAGGAAGTCTTGAGAATTGAGTACTCCGGTTTTGAAGACTTCTATAAAATTTGACGACTTCTTGACGACATAATCTTCCTAACTGTAGCCCCCAACAGGGACCTAATAAAAGCAAAAATCTTCACAGAACCTATTAAAGACGCCTCTCCCTTCGAATCTCTCAGGACAGAGATACTGCTGTTTTATTGTTGACGTCATACTACGCGCGTACGTTTTGACGCTTACTTCGCAGCGCCATTTGCCAGCGATAAAACTCGCGGCAGAAATATCGCAGGATATTTATTTAGGGCAAGTTCTCGGTGGTAACGGTGCTTCGGTTCACGCACTTTTAACATCCCCTACAGCTATTTTTCATTCGGCCGGCTCTCCGCTCGTATCCGGTGATTCCACTTTGCTCCTTACATTTCCCATCGTCTTACCCGCGATTTCGCCGCCGCTTTTCTCTCGCTTGTTCTCCTTGATCCAGTATCGTTTTTCGTTCCTTTCTCCGGCGGCTTTCCTTCTCGTTCGTCTCTCCCGATCACCTATTCCTCTTTCAACCTAGTCTGAACTTCATCGATCGTTCGCGCTCCTGCCGGGACGATCCGTTACTCCAACAACAGGCAACAACACCTCCAGCGTTCTTTATTTCCATTAGGGTGGTCTCGAGCCATTTGTTATGATCCTGCAGATTCGGGAGAGGAGCGTACCTAACGGGAGGAAAAACCTCACTCACCTAAATTATTCCTCCGATGGCTTTTAACGTGGAGGAGGACTCGTCTCTCTTCAGCTCGCCCGCACAACAATGATTACGCAATTTATTATTCACGCAGAGCGCCCGGGCTTATTAGTGTTCTTTTATATCAATTTAAAACTCGTTTTATATATTTTGCACGATTGTCGACGCTCTGTGGATGATCTGTCGCCGGAGAAATTTAGATTTAAAAACCCAATCCAATAAAAAATTTGTATTTTATTTGTATTGTAATTTATCATAACATTCAATTTTCGTAATTCCGAGTGCGTGGTTACGTGAGTCGGTGAATGACAATTGGTTTACCACCGAGATGGAAATTCGAAAGTTTTAATGCAATCGAGGACCAAGGAAATCCTCCTTACAATTTCCCTTTCGTTCCGTCTGTCGAATAAAAAGAAAGACGTTCAGATACGAGTATCAAAGCTATGACAGTCAAATTAAAATCAACCAGCCCACCTGACGAACTAAAATTGGCTCATGACAGCACCTAATACGGTTTCGGGGTATCGGCGCACCATTCCCGCGTGGCAGCCGATGAAATTTTATTGTTTCTTCTTCGCGTGGATTCGTTCTGTCGTCGTCTGGCCGGTCGATAACCGTGTATTGTTCGCACGAAATGAAAAGACTACCTTCGATCAACTATATAAAGGGAAAACGAAACACATTCCAAAAATAACGCGAACTTTTTCGACGTTTCAAACAGCCTCAATTTTTAAAAAATAAAACGAGACTTTCCGAAATCATGCATCTTCCATTTTTGTTTCTAGCTGATTTGGAAAAACAATTCGACTTTGACTACATTACAAACATCAGGTTTTAACATGAACATTTGTAATTTAATCCTTTTCGAAGTTACAAGGAAAAATTAATAAGGTCATTTCTTCAAAATAGTAATAAGCAATGTTCTTTCCAGAGATTTGAATAGTGCACAATAGGCACTATACAGAAACAAGAAAAGCTAGAATCTAAGTAATAAAACACTTGTAAAATACACAGGAAAGTTATGTAAAAAGGGAATCGTGCAATGAAATGTAACGTTCCATGTTGGGAACTGCGTTCAATATTCGTGAATTGAAATTTTTTTTCTTCTTATACTTGGATAACAATTTTACGCGGCACTATCTTTTTACGACAACACGGAATTTTTACGGCGGGTCCTACCACCTGCATAGTTAATCAACTGGTGACTCATCATCGGCGATACAATCCCGAGGAAGGTTCTTGCAAGATGTATACGTTCAAGTTCCCACCCTCCCGCGCCACCTAAAGTCCATGATCTCAGACTATCAGGCTTAGGACCTTGAGACAATGGACGGGTGCTCGCCTTTTATTGAATTCTTTCCTTTTACCAGCCAGTTGCTCGAGCGGCACTCCGGCTGTATATGTAAATGTAGCTTAGGGGACGTAATCCCATGGGAAGACGAGCAAGGGAAGCGAACTGCAGCAAGCGATATTCCGTCATTGGTGGGCGCACCCTTATCTCCTCTGTGCACGCTCCTATATCACCCTTCGATCGCAAAAATAGAATCCTAGAATCATGAAATTAATGATGCCGGTTTATCCCTGCCCCGAGGACTTATCGGAAAAATCCTGATCAATTGACATCGTTATCCCGCAGCCTCTGAATATCGCGCGAGCAACAAGTCCATTCAACTTTGATTGCTATTAATTACTATTTTCAATTTTAGAACGAGCACGAGTCGGCCGATGCCTCTCTGCTGAGTGGATCCTTTGCAAACGATTATTTAACAGTAATCTTTACGTCGTCGAATACAATATATTATTTTATTAATATCTTAGAATGCAGTGAGACTTGGAGTTTATAACTTTTCAAAAATTGACCCACTCGGCCCAGTAACCAGAAATTTGACAAAATTTCAAACGTAACAAAACATTTAGTCAGAATAAAATTTAGTACAATTTAATGCAGACTCGACGTTTCCCCTTTTTCGGTGACTAAATTTTTCATGGAATTAAAAAATGAGATATACACTTGTCACGATTGAATTCGACGAATTCAACAAATAGATACTGTGCTCTGGCATTCGAAGTATTTAGGCGATGCACGTTTAGCGGCGACTTCTGAGATTCGAGACGGCACTTTCTCGCGAAAAAAGAAAAATGGCGTCGATCCGGAGCTAATCCGCGAAAGCCTTCCAAGATTCGAACCTCGGCGATTCACCGAGCCCTTGGAAGGGCCAGCATGTACCACATAGAGCCATGTACCCCGCGATATAAGTCCGTTATACTGGAGGACCTTCTTTCTTTGACGGGATTATTGGCGCACGCGAAAGAAGGGCCGCCATTGACAGAAAAGAATTCACGTGGCTGGCACCGATTCTCGAGAACATTCGAGGCTCTCTTGCAAATTAATTTGGCTTCCATCCGTTTGGCCATACCTATTTTCCCCACTTTGATCATATCGCATAAATTCCCTGGTAATTCAGGTTATCGAATTTTACGGGAAGCTATTGATATTTACACGGCAGAGGGAACAGGTCGCTTTGACATTTTATTTGTCCCGGTCAATTATATCGGAAGTGTAACATTTATCATCCAGTTGCCAGATAGCGTTGCAGTTTACAGAAAATTTATAATTCTCTTGTAATTTTTAGATTCAAGATTTTGTATTTTTAGAGTTTTATTTATATATTTATTATTTCTCTCCGAGTATATTTATGAGAATACCTTTGACATTTAAGCGTGCAAGTGCTTTTACTGCCATCCTACGCATTTTGTACAGATTTTTAGTTGTTTATCTCTTCAAGGAAATTCATGTCCTCCATTTCTGTCTGAGAAAGCTTGCAATTTCCTTTGATCTCGGTTAGGCGTTCCACGAACAACAGAAATACATTTATCATAAAAATGCATTTATGACAAAAAGGAGTGCATGAAATTTAAAACACCAGAAAAATATAAAGAAATTTCAAATACTGTTATATGAAACGAAATAAATGTCTACGTACCTACGTTTATTTTGCATAAAATCTAAGAAATCTTTATTAAATTAAATCATTATTTTCACTATTTTGATTCTTGTAACACGGCGAGCCATTTTCTTGTTCAGAGAATTTCGAAAGTACTTCGATGTTCCTATAACACTGTAATAACAAAGGTCTGTTGTCGTAGCTCGGAAAGGTTTCAACTTTATTGTATCGTGAAAATGGATAATATTGTCTTTATAGAAATGTTTTCAATGGCCGAGCTGAACACGTGTAATATTTTTGTAAGTTTATTCTTTGGGCGACCGGCGGAACAGTCCGATCTCCCAAGGACGGTACAAAATTGTTTTCATTGTTTGTGTAGCGCAGTGTGCTCGAGTGGAAAATGTTTTTGGCGCGTCACGACCTGACCTCGACACGTTTAGTCATCCTGTGTGCTTTCTTGCCGCGCGAATCGTGATGAACCGACGCGACGCGTGCTATGTCGTCATCCCTTGGCGAATTCCATAGAGACTTTATCGCGAGCCATGCTTCGCTGTTTTATCTCGTTTTTATTTTCACTTTCAAGTTCCTCGTTTTCTCTGTTTTAACACTAATAGCGAATTTCTGCGACAAGATTCAACACGTTGGGACAAAAACTAGAAAGTGACTTGGTACTTTCACATTTAAAAAGAATTTTTCTTTTAATTGGATTTTTTTGTTGGATCGTAAAATATATTTGTTTGCATCGCGAAAGAAAGGTATAAAATATTTGTTCAGAATATAATTTAAAAACAATATTATTAAACATTATTTCAGCCGTTTATGCAAATCTTGTGATCGTTGTATATTCTCCCCGATCATTTTCATTACGGTCGAATGTTGTTGGGAATATTTATAGTTTGCGATCTAATATTACTAATGCATAAGATTATCGAAGCGCATCGTTCTAATGATTGCCATAATACGTTCACGTTTGTCACGTCTCCCGAGACTCGATGGCGAGAATAATGTGCTCGTTTTACACACCCCTAAGGAACACATGTAGTATCTAGATGATGCACGTTGTTGGAGCGTCTAACTATGATGTCCATTAACTTAATTCGTTACTCTCAGGCGGTATTTTGAACCTACAAAATGTGATCGTCCTGCTTACCGTATTACTATTTAGACACACTAATTTGACCGTAAACACGCCGCGTAATCCGTGTTTACAAGCGCTGCGTTTTTCTACGTTCGGCGGGGTCGACGCGGTCACAAGAAAATAGTATCCCTACACGCTCTATGTCACAGCACGGATTCGAGGACTTGACTTAGATCGAGACTTTACCGTAAGATGGACCCTCCGTATTAATATGGAATTACTACTCCTATACAATAATTCACAAAAACGGAAACTGTACGGAAACGAATATTTCAGGTGAAAAATTTTACTTGGAAATGAAACGGAGGTCCAGCGTCTGCGGTTGAATTAATTAGGCTAATTGAAAATTCGGCGAGGTTCACGCAATTCTAAGCGGTACAGGCGTCTCTTAAAATCACCGGTCGCCGGCACCTGTGCCTCCTTTGTGAACGTGACAATCCGGGGACCCTCAAGTGATGTTCATGGGACATCATGATCCGTGGGGTCGGTTTAATGGGTGTCCCCGCGGAGCGGTCACGTGTACTGTATACACATATATCTTTCGAGCGTACATAAGCAAGTCGGCTGCCTACACCGTACGGGCTGACGACGCCATTAATAGCATAGTGAATGGTCGAATGACGTCACATCGAATGTTCCATAGTAAATCCTCGGTCTCGGCTTGATTATAAAACGCTGTCTTACCGCGGCAAAAAATATTCTTCAAACAATGGGACAAGAAGCCCGTTTTATTCGCGGAAGGACGTCGTTTGTTTGACGGGGTAATGCAACTAACAATGACGCCGGGGTTGGGTGAATTTATTGTAGGGATCGATAGCGATCGCTGGAGTGGCGACGATTATGCAATTTCTCCTGGAAACTGATCTTCGAAGATCGATACCAGACAATTTCTGTACACCGAATTAGAATTTATTCGACGCAGCGGGAAAATTCTATGAACCTATTGTAGTCCGATGGATTTTTATGCAAAATCATAATTGTATCGATTGAAACATGGGCACACAAGGGTTTTTATGGAACTGAAAACAATACAACAGCAGACAGCGAGGGAAACCATATAAAACACTAGTGATTAAAATTTCCCATTTAAAAAACTCAAAAGGAATTTCGCATTGCTCGTGCGGTAACCTGATACAGTCTGTAAAACTCTGCACGTGCGAAGCAGGTTTGAATAAAATACGTCGTACCCCGTCGTCGTTGAATCCAATATCGAAGAAGGAAGAATGTTATCCAATTTCTGTTGCAATAAAGCATAAAGATTCTCGGTCTGAATATTCATGAAAGTGTTTGCACGGGCGAAGCCAATATCGAGATTTCATCTAATTTTCATTCCTTCAAATTCTTTCGGAAAATATATGCAAAGCATGCCGGCCTGAATATTCATGAAAATAGTTTTGGTTTTCGTAAGGTTCGCCGGTCTGTGTACGCGTGTGCGTGTGCTTTATGAAGTCAACGAGGATTCCGGCGGGCGGAGGGTAAACGTTAGAAAACGTCGGGAAAAGAGGCTGTGGGATGAGAGAAAGTGAGGTAGGGTGGTTAGTTGTCCCCACGGGAAGGTCACGTGGCCTATATACCACGAGAAACTGTAGGGGCCGGGCGCAACGGCAATGGGCACCACATGACGGTGTCCCATAAATAGTCGGCCGGACGCCGGAATTTCCATTATATCGCGTTCCCGTAGGCAGTCTCCATAAACAATATCATCGAACTCCGCGCGGCGAAATGGCATTCCCCATTAGGTGTTTGTGTGCAATATTTATTACGGACACGGTCATTGTGATACGCGGGATTTATGGGGGTTTGTCGGCCGAAAATCTGCAGCACTCTCTCCCTCTCCGCATCCCTCTCGCATCGACGTACGAAGAGAGGGACGAGCGAACAGAAGCGCGAAGAGGAAAAAGGGCTCGAACGGGGGGTGAAAAGCGGGGGGTCGGGGGCGACACTGTTTGAAAATAGTTGAATAACGCCCGACAAGTTTCGGTGCACCGTTCCGTTGCGAACATTTTAGAACTCTCCGGGATCGGCCGAAAATTCCGGCGATTCTGCAGCCGATATTTCACGTCGAGTTAACGCGTCGATGCTCGTAGTTCGCTGCGATAGTTGTGTAATCACCTTCAATTAACGGGCTGAGCGGAGTGCGCGTAATAGCCGGATATATTTCAAAGTTGCCGCTGGAACGCCTGAAACCGTCGTTTACACTGTTTACGCTCTGCTGCGTCAGCTTTTTTCGCACGGTCTGCGGGTTGCGGCAAAGTTTATTCAATGGGCGACTTAATCCTTACCCCCCCCGGGTGGTAATTTGTTACGAATCCTCCTGCTCTCGTGATAACTGTAAGTTCTGAACGTTGCTTTGTCATTTACTCGATGCGATTTAAATGTATCGAAGCTTAACCAAATTCATGGATAACCAGACCAGAGAATGGTTTACGACAATGCGTTTTACTAACGATCCAGCCTGCGCAAGAAATTCCATGGTTAACAATACAGCAGCAACCGCCCGAAGATTCCACTCCGACCGCAGGTGTTGATGCTTTTGGCTCAGTTGGTTGTTGCTCGAATATTTCATGAGCTCAACGAGTAAGTTCTGCGTCACCCTCCTTGAATGATTCATTCCGCGAGGGTGGTTCCCATAGATGCTCCGCACAATTGCGGTTACTTCTTTTCTTTTTTTAAATGATTACAAGGGCTTTGCTGCTTCCTCTGTGTTCTCCTGTGCTCGTTACAATGTACTGTTTACATTCATCACACGATACCTGTTCAGCCGAAATATATAGGCTGAGTCCCTAACAACTATTATGTGAAATAACTCGGTATCTATGGTTGTATCAAAACACCCTTTACTGTTTTAAAACACCTTACTATTTTGTGGGGCGCATTGAACGAGTACAGTTTGATCTTTTATATCCCATTTTTGTTGACACGTGAATGTGAATTTGAGAAAGGTTTGTTCAAGGTCGACTCAAGGTCATCATATTATAGGTCGCTGAATTCGTTCTTCCATCGGTAACAATGTGATATCAAAGCAAAGTTGCATTAACTTTGAGAAAACACAAGGTCGTCTACCTAGAGAAGATTTGTGGCCATCATAAGATGTCCCTCCGAAACGTTAACTTTTGTTTGGGAAATAATTGTATGGGAAAATTGAAAAGGGACACCCTGTATAGTCAATATGAGTTGAAGAAGTGTGCACACTACCAGTGAATAATGCACAGCAGTAGAAACATTTGAAGAATATACCGTTGTATCATTTTCAAAAAAGGAAATAAATGTTTACGTAGCTCTTGCAGCTTGAGATTAACGCAATTTTTATTTTGCATACAAGTCCGATGTCTGTCGATGTAATACGGTCTGGTGCGCGAGCTCGTCGCAAGGAACTGATAGGCCCTTGGAAGGCTCGGTCGAGCATGGGAGTTATGGTTTGTTTAGCAGTTTCCATGATCTACCATGCGAATTTCCCCTTGATTAATGTACGCTCCCAGTTTGGACTTAAGCTCCTTCAGGATCGAGGGGGGCAGGCTCCTCTCCCGGGACCAAATCATGGAGAACTTGTATCCCTGGCGGTGAGGCGTGGTGCTCTCTGTGCAAACAACCATGGCGACGAAGGCACCGTAGTTCCCGTGCACTATGACGTGCCTGAAAGGTCCTGGGAATATAATAAAATTCGAAAGTTAACGGGGGAACTCCCGATTGTTGACCCGGGGCCGGGTCCGGAAACTGTCCCTTCCCGAGGAAGAGAGGCCATTGATCACCGTTGTAGATTCTGTGGCCGAACTTTCACCGGCGCAAACACTTTTCACCTACTACTACACGGAACGGCGGCGATAACGTGACAGTGAAAATATTAGTTTTATTGATTCCCGAGGTGCCGAGGTTCTCGAAGGTCTCGCTTTATGTAACGCGCTTTATTTAGAATCCCGTTTGCTCGGGTGCAAAGTACTTCGGCCGGGACGCAGCTAATCAAGGACTCGATTTGCCAAAGGTCAAATTCGCGCGTGCGTTAGCGTGGTGTCGGGCGATCTTACGACTGAAATAAAGGGCAGAAGTTCTCTATTATATAGGTGGGAGAAAATTTAAGGGGTGATTCTTCATGAGAATATAAGACGAAAATGAAGAGTAAAAAAGTTGCGATTTCGGCTTTATTTTCGAGTTATTAGCAATTTAAAATCCGCCTAAATGCGGCGACCCGCCCAACAGAGGTGTAACGTCGTTTGTGTCATAAAGGCGCGCGACAGTATCTACTACGTACCCTAACGTACACCTCTGCCCGCCGGGTTGCCGCATTTTAGGCGAATTTTTAATTGCTAATAACTCGAAAATGAAGGTGAAATCACACTTTTTTTACTCTTCATTTTCGTCTTATATTGTCATGGAGAACTACCCTTTAAACTTTCTCCCACCTATAGTCGAACACCACGTATGTGTTGTTGATGACCAGAGTGGTTGAAGCAACGTCGAAATTGTGAACACAAGCATTCTGCATTCGTTTGTTGAAAATCTAGTAGTCGCGTAATAATGCATGTACGGAGAAAGAAATGAAACATTTAAAAAATGATTTGTCGGATGGAGGAATAGCTAAATTTCAAACGAGATTTTAGAAAATTCAAACCGCTGCACCGCTGTCCTGTATTTTATTGCACAATGAAACTAAAGCGCCTCTTCAAGCTTTCCGTGCAGTGACTCAATGTTAAAATTCGCAGAGAGGAAAGAGAATCGTGGAATATATATTCTGGGGTAAGATTTGACTAAATATTTTACTTACCCAACTTCTTCCTCGACCCTTGTAGCTGCCAAATGCCGATGATTTTGTTCCCCCTGACGGTTCCTTCCACGTTAAAAGTGACAGGAATATTGTTTCGATGACTAAGCGCCGTGTACTTTATACCGAACGTGTTGACAGATTTGCGTCTCACTAAAAACTGTCCACATCTGCTCAAACTTTCGTTTATCGGCGTGCCGGCCACGAAGTACCATTTCCCTGAGAACTGAAACGGTCGAACGAAGGCTCCATTACTAAAATAATCGAATGTACCAAATGCAGGATGACTCACGCAAAACATAACGCAAAAGAACTTCTGTGAAGGTAAAAAATGACTGTCAAATGACAAACATTAGAGCATAATTCTAGGTTAATGTGCCGAATATTCGAGAAAAACAATATCAATTTTACTAATTATCGTTTCGTATGTAGCATCGAGGCCCAATTCCTCTTATCAAGTCTTTTCCGTTACATTCTTAATTTTTATGAAATTATAGCTCGTTTGCCGGAGTTTCCCATCGCACACGCCATAAATGAAGATCGTCGAGCGACGAGTAAGTTCCAGGACGTCCTCCCGTTACAATTGGCGCGCATAAATTCGATTGAGGATCATGCGTGTGCACGCAAGTTTGAAAATTAATGTGTACAACTGTAGCGATCCAATATTGACAGGTTTCGGTGCAGCCGTGCAAACCCACGACCCGTTTAACCGACACTTCACCGAATTTACGCGTGTCTGTGTAGCTGCGTCAGGCTCATTGATATTGCGTAACCGATGGCATTATACGTTTCGGGTTATCGTGATCCGAATGAATGAGTCTTCCACGTGATCACGCAAACATAATTCTCGCGTGCACGTAATTGAAGGACTTGATGCTGAATGGAAATTTCGTATATTTCTAGACATTGATCCAAAGAGGTACTGACATAGTGATTCCTCGTAAGAGACTGTGTTTAGACAAGATTTTTTTCGAAGACCTCGGAAAGGTCAGCCATAACTTTGTACTGTTAAACGCTTTTAAACGAAAAAATTACGAGGCACTGCCTAAAATATACATTCTTAAAACCGGAAGCAATTTTTTAAATAAACTCACTGTTTTTGAGAAAAAAATTCTCAAAAACACTTTCTTCCGTCTTCTGACTCAGGTTAGTCCTTGATGAATCAACCGAAGGTTACACACTTGAAGATGCACTTTCCATTTCAAATGACCTTCAACTTAAAGCCTAGATGGAGTTCCTCGAAAACTATATCTCTAAAAAATGGTCAAACATCTCCCAGCATAGTAATCTATGCAATCGTGAAAACCGTCTACTTTTTAACCAGTTAACTGTGATTGACGAGTGTACCTGAAACTCTATTGCGGTGCAATTAACGTTAATGAATTGTTAAATTCTTATCGAATAAAAAAGTAATTCTTTCTCGTTTAGCTTTACAAAGGCATTGGCTTTTCTAACAGCCGCATTTGGCCTGCGTTCGACGTGTATATTCGTCAATGCTTGATGTTTCAAATTCAATTCCACAGTTAACTGTTTAAAGACGAGACAAACACTTTTGATGGTCCAGAGAGTTTCTAAAAATTGTTACGGTACGCGTGTACTTCGAACGAGTGAAGTCTTCGTGCCCGACGAGTGACCTAACGCTTGCAAATGGCGGTGCAAATTGAATTCGATCCGGTCCCCGGCCAGCGCAGCTCGTACGAGTGCCGCATTAACAATAACGGATTACCTGATTCAAGTCCAGTGGCTGTCCAATATCCGGCGTGCACGCGGCGCAATCGCGTATCAAACACACCGTGCAAATCAGCGCCGGAAGTACCGTGCAGAAGCGCAACATTTTCTGGCTGGCTCGGAGCGTGCGTCACGTCACGATCAACGGCCGCGGACTGTTCGGTATATTGAAACCGTAAACGCGGATTCTGACGGGATTCCAGTTCGTTATCTACGACGCATTACTCACGGGGGTTTGCCGAGTCAGTGGCGGCGGACGGAACCATGCACAGGGTGGAGCACCTAAACCGAAACATCCGAATCTCTCGGATATTTATGGCCGCGCCAAATATCTCTTCCGCGCGAACCGACGCAATTTTATAGAGAAGTTTTCTACCAGGCTCGGCTTTTACGGGATTCCAGGCTCGTCAATTCTTTTTTCACTAACACGGTTTCGGTTGATACAAATTTTCGCTCCTTCTAAAACAGATTTGTACGACTGCGGCATTTCAATCTGAATTGTGGAAACTGAAATGGACACCGCGACCACAACAGGTAACAGTTAAAGATTCTTCATGACAATTGTTCAGGATAACGGTTCTTCGCGACTGTTGACTCAGAAACTTTATCATAAAATATTAAGAAGAATATATATAAAATATTAAAAAGAACAAAACATTAGAAGAATTTACGAATACAGCCTTGGTCCAAGCTGAACGGAGTTATACGATTTTGGTTATCTCAAGTAGTTGTCCTACACGATCTATGTCACAGCAGGGATCCGAAGATTGGGCTTAGATCAAGACTGTAAAGTAGTTTACTGTTATATTATTTTCAACCTGTTAAACATATTAAGGAAGAAAATAAGACGTTGTGCTCACAATGCAATCTACCGATGCTAAAATAAAAACATCTCCCATAACAAATGTTTCAAAAAGTTTCGTTCCTGAAATTTTATTTTCTCAAATCCATTTGACTAGAGACAAAGATTTTGAATCAATCCATGAACTATGAACGTAGAATAACTGTGTGTAAAAGTAGTTATTCATACAACGGTAAATGACTATTTGGATGTTCTCGTTCGAGGATTCCACCCTGTACATCGACAGTGGCAGTGTGTAAACGCTATAGCCGTGCCTAAATACCCGCGTTCCTCTTGTTTGACTCCCACCTATTTACAGTTGTTAGTGTGCCCCTGTGCACGAGGATCGGTCTATGAGCCACATTTGTCTCTTCCATCCGCTCCCGGGTTCTTGAGAATTACGACATGATACCGAGCTGTTTGTTATTGATGTAATTTACCCCGGGAATCGCGCACGGCGAGAGTTGAATGATATCCGAGGAATAATGGGAGATCGCAGGCAACATCGGACGAATATAATTCCGCGCCCGATACAGACAGTCCCACAGTAATTCGAGATTGATCCGATAGTATCTAACAATTAATTGGCTTTTCGTTTGCTTTCTCGTTTCCGGTTTTACTCGGAAGCGTCTAGAATTCATTGCATCGGTCCAATATTTGTTTTATTGATATTTCACTTCGATTTTATTGACTCGGGATTTTAATTGTTGCCTCCGGCGATGTTTGCTCGTATAAAGGCGATAGTTATTTTTACGACGGGAATCGTAAACGGACGGTTTATAGGTCAGTTACACAGGATATGAACGCGTAGAAATTGTATTTCCTTGTGCTGTTTTAAGATCAGTTTGAAACCTCTACACCTCACAAGAGCATATTAAAAATAAGAATTCAAGCAAAAATTGATAAAATAAAAGCAAAATAAAAATCGTCTCCGTCTGTTGCAAGACGTAGGAGACATATAGAAATTTTCTTCTTTTTTCTAGTAACTTAATAAACTTTCTAGTAAAATAATAAACAAACTTTTTACTGTTTCTAATCCCTCCTACTCGCTGTACAAGGTGTTTTCTACTACAGGTGATAGAAAATTTGAGAGATTGTTTTCTACGAGAATATAAGACGAAAATGAAGAGTAAAAAAATTGTGATTTCGCCTTTATTTTCGAGTTATTAGCAATTAAATATTCGCCTAAAATGCGGCAACCCGGCCGACAGAGGTGTACGTAGCGTACGTCATAGAGGCACACGACGGTAACTTATCAAGTGACACATACTCCGCGTGCCTCGCAAGAATTCGGCGTGTAAACCGTCCGATTGGTTCATTCGACGCGCATTTTCGGTTCTAGCCGAATTATTGGATAAAGTGTGTGATGTCAAAGCATAAATGCGATCGAGAGGATCCCCTTTGATACGTGACCGTCGCGCGCCTTTACGACGTAGGCAACGTACACCTCTGTTGGCCGGGTTGCCGCATTTTAGGCGAATATTTAATTGCTAATAACTCGAAAATAAAGCCGAAATCACAATTTTTTGTTCTTCATTTTCGTTTTATATTGTCTCGGAGAACCACCCCTTAAATTTTCGCCTGTGTTCAGACACCCCGTATATTCTGTATAGTTGTAACAATTGTGTGCCGTTCGAAGGATGAGAAAACGCAATATGAAATCGACAATATTTACAGTTCGAGAGCGGGCTACTACGTGAAAGTAATCCCGTAATCCCCATCACGGAATGATTTCGCAAGATCAACGTCGCCCCATCGCTCCCGGATGTTTGCCGAGGAATGCATAAACCGCGTTTACCTTCGGCCGGGATAACTGTTTACATCCCGGGTGAAAATTATAACGGCAACTGCGCCGGGTTACGGAGCCGATAATACGGATTTACGAGGCGCGCCCCTGCGATCGGGAGCCACGCCGCGGCGTCGATTCATCGTCAATTCAGACCCGATAAGTGTTTATCTAGCCCGACAGTCGCGGGCCTCTACGGCGAAACTATCGTGTGAAACTCGGCTGAGAATAATAGCCTCCTCCCCCCTGTCGATATTTACGTTGATAGTTTTGACTGCATTAGCCATTACTCTCCGAGCGCGACTATTTTCTTCGATCCCATCGGCGCGGCGTGAAATACGCCGCAGTCGAGAGGCGATTCGCAAGCCGCGCAGATGTTCGATGTTCGCGAAAATCTAGGCTGATAGATTTTGGATTTCTAGACATTCACATAGTCTTTGCAAGCTTGTGAAATCCGAGGAAACGTATGTATTAGAGTGCTGCACATGATATTCCAAGTTTTTGACAGTAACATTAAGCAAACTTAGTTGTTCACCAAAGCACCATTGCAATCAACATATTCTCTCAAAGAATTACAAGTTTCTTGATCACATTAGTATAAATGTATCAAATGCTTGAAATAATAATGCTAAAAATAATTTAAAAATCAATGGAAAAAAGATTAATATCATCGACTTGTTGGGAAAAAATGGTAATCAAAAGGTAGTATAAAATGGTTGAATAAAAATCAATAGATTTCAGTGTCCATACAAATAGTTTAATACCATCCTGTTGACGGCAAATAATAATAATCAAACCTGGTATAAAATGGTTGAATAAAAATCAGTATATTTCAATGCCCATAAAAATAATTTAATACCATCCTGTTGACGGCAAATAATAATAATCAAACCTGGTATAAAATGGTTGAATAAAAATCAGTATATTTCAATGCCCATAAAAGTAATTTAATACCATCCTGTTGACGGCAAATAATAATCATCAAACCTGGTATAAATCCTCGAATAAAAATCAATAAAAATAAATTCGTACCATCGACTTGCTTGTGAAAAAATTATAATAAAAATCTAATATAGAATTATTGAATGAAAGTCAATATACCTCAGTGTCTTTTAAAATAAATCGACGTTTCGCTGCTAAAATAATATTTTCAAAATACCATATCAATTTTATCTTTGTGTAAATAAAACTTTATCGGCAGTGCCCATTCTTCCTACGAATGTGGTTCTGTGAAACATATCATCCGCTTGACCGTGCAACCAAAATATGAGAGAAATTGGATTTTATCAGAACGCAAAGTTTCAAAGGTCAAAATCCGGGAATAATTAATGGAATCACGGGAGCTGATATCGAGGTTTCGCCGAACCTAATCTCGTCGGCCGTGGAACACCGTTGTCCCCGAAGTTTACTGAATCGTTTTGTCGGCCTTTTGTTTCCGGCACGTGATCTTTCTTCGTGGGGCGGTTCGAACGGACAGCATTACGGTCCAGTTTAATTTATCTGCCGTCATTATTACGTCGTGATTAAACCGGCGGTCTCGATTGTCGGCGAGCGAGTCTGCTCCACGGGGATGTCTGACTTTCGGTTTAATTAAAAAAACGTGATCACCGTTTTCAGAAGTCCCTCGGTTATATCCCCTTTCTCGTTTACCCTCTCTCTCTCTCTCTCTCTCTCTCTCTCTCTCTCTCTCTCTCTTTCTCTCTCTTTCTGTCTTCAGTCGAGCCCTTCACGCGGTCTCCCGATATTTTTAGCAATCAACTCGAAATGTTTTTCTATTCGCGCCAATTTGCTATCGGCCGTCGAACGGTTCTTAAATTACGGTGGAAGAGAAATGTCCGTGGAACGCGTGAACACGTACCGGAAATGAGAACGCCAATCGAATGGTGCCGCAGTTTAAAGGAACGTTGGACTTCAAATAAATTTGAAACTAAAGTCGGGGATATCTCGCAACCAGCTCGATACGCCTGGTAACTCGAAACTTCGGCAATTTAAAATGAACATTTTCGAACAACTGTTAACTTAAATATTGACTACACCGATCGCAATCCAGTGCCTTGGCGAGATTTACAAATGATATTTAAATCAAAGTTTCTTGGAAATTATGAAGTACTCAAAACGGCATATTAATGAAGTCCTCGTTAGAAAGCAGAATTTTTAATTCGATACAGAAGTGTACGAAGTCAAAGTTAAGATCAGTAAGAAGTCAAAGGGCAGATTACTAAAATAAAGAAAATCGAGAAGTACGAATGCAAATATCAAATAGGCCTCGCGGGAAATTCAGAAATTCGTGTCGGCAAGTTAGTGTTTAGTCTGATAATGGGTTAGACGGTAACGATACGCGTGTGTGGGAGGAAAGGTTCATTCTCCAGTCGGGAAGATACATTTTCACCGTGAAGTCGACGAGCTCTCTAACAAGGTGACCGCAATCTAGCCAGTACAGCACCCAATTAGCGATGACCCGAACCGGCTCAATTCCAGTGGCCCTTAAAACTATGAAATTAGTTCTCCCGGCCGGAGGACGGTCTTTCCCTTCGAATCACCCTTTTCTCTGTTTTCCCCCGGAACCATCCAAACTACGAACCAAGATCCGAGACGCCGGAGCGACTTGTTCTGTCGCCAAGCAATCTTCGCAGCTCCGACAGGTGAGAGCGAGACTTACGCAACCTGACGAAATCGAAATCTTTCGTTATTCTTCTCGCACCGGCATTGCAAAATCCATGAACCTACCAGCAGAACAATTCGGGGCGTACATTAACATTTTATCATCTATTCCTGGGTTTTTTCTGGAGCCCTGTTGGCTCTTATACTGAATAAAATAAGCGTCTCTGAATATCCAAGGAACGTCTAAATTGTTAAAGATTGGGGATCGAGAGGAAGCTATATTCATTTTTCCCGTTTGTTGCCTCGTTGAATAAGCGATATATACAACTTCTTGAAGAGTTTAGAGTGTCTGTGACTTCAAGAAACGTGCTGTGCGTTACCATTTAATTATTTCAAAGTAGCACGAGGATTTTGTGCAGTTCGCGCCAACTTGTAGCACACGGTTAAATAAAATAAGCAGCCATTAACGACTGCTATGGCCATTCGCCGTTAACATTTGATCAGGCAAATTCACCTCTTATTCTAGATGAAACAATGTAACTTTGAAAGCACGACTTTAAGTATTGTAAAACCAGACAGGAAGTCTCAATATCATTCGGTGAGTGTATCAAAAACATTCCAAGATTAGAAAGGAAACAGAAATCTTTTTGCAAAGATCGATTCATTCATCGGTTGCCTTAAAAATGAAACAAGGTGATTAATAGACGAATGTTTTGAGTAGTGAAAGATTTATGACGAAAAATGCAATTAATTTCTGCGCCAGTGAGAGCAATTACGACATGCACGTGTGAAACTGAGAATGTTGTAACGTAGCATGGATTCTAACATGCAATTAGCATGAAGAATTTAATATTCGGTATAGAACGGTGGAGCAGAAAGGTAGAATTATCGCAGGAAGCAAAGAGGTTAGTGAAAGAGCAAAGAAAAATGGTTTAATATCTAGCTAGATAATTAACAAATTCAAGAGTCCAGCGTGTAGCTGGGCAGTGGAGAAACTGCGAAACCAGTTTCGCCCAGAGCTACCGTACAAAGGGATTCCGGGATGAAAAGAGTCGTTGTTAAAACGATCGTCTCTGAGGGGCTGGGTTGTCTGAAGCACGGAACTTTTGCGAACGGTTTCGCTCCTCTCTCTTCTCTCTCCCCTCTCTCTCTTTCTCTCTGGAAATGTTGTAGTACAATGAAATCGAGGAAAGTCGCCGGAATGGGGGACAACCAAAGAGAGGAAAAGAGAGAGAGAGAGGGAGAGAGAGAAGGCGGACGCCGTGATTAATGTAAAATGCGGTTCTGTATAATTACTTAATTAAATTCATACATCACGCGGTATTATGCGTGGCGCGTTGCGATCCGGACCCTTTGTAACGACCCTTTTGATGCGAAGGTCCCTATCTCGATAGCGTCCCCTTCGGAACGGTTACTACCTACGGTCTCACATCTGACTCATTGATATTGGACCAAGTTTCTAATAGACGATCGCATCGATAACTGATACCCGTGGCCCGGGGACGTATTGCAATTACACCGACCGATACGGCCGAATTACTCGAGGGTGTTAATGACGGACGCATCCAGTTACCAAAATCTTTTTCATCTCTGCGAACGCCTCCGGTAACGATCTGGAGCGTGGCATCGGCCATTGTGGTTCGCGAGTAAATGGGACATGATTGCGTAACAATGCAACGAATATTACGGTAGGCATAGTTCCCACCATTTAGCGGGACTAGCATTTTTTCTGATTCATTGGGGAAATTGATTTTGCACATTTCGAGTCAATCTGTGAACCAAGGGGTGGCTGTAATTTGGCAATAATTTCAATTACATTCTATTTTATCTCAGATCTGCCATAATTTTAATACAGCTACCTAAGGTGCAGTTACTAACAACAAGAAAAATATTTTTTCAGTATGAAGATATATTACTTCAAATATTACTCTGGTCAATCTGTTAGACTCGCTGGATTATTTTCGACAATTAATTTCACCATATATAGGAAACTTCAAGAATGGTATTGCAAGTCGAGAGATTGCGATGCAGTATACAAAGATAATATTAGTAGATTATATAGTGTTCGAAGCTGTCTTGAAAATACAGCACAGTAGGAAAAATGTTGTGTGCATTCTAGAGATTTATTTTATCTCAGATCTACCATAATTTTAATCCAGCTACCTAAGGTGCAGTTACTAACAACAAGAAAAATATTTCTTCAGTATGAAGATATATTACTTCAAATATTACTCTGGTCAATCTGTTAGACTCGCTGGATTATTTTCAATAATTAATTTCACCATATATAGGAAACTTCAAGAATGGTATTGCAAGTCGAGAGATTGCGATGCAGTATACAAAGATAATTTTAGTAGATTATATAGTGTGCGAAGCTGTCTTGAAAATAGAGCACAGTAGGAAAAATGTTGTGTGCATTCTACAGATTTATTTTATCTCAGATCTACCATAATTTTAATACAGTTACCTAGGGTGCAGTTACTAACAACAAGAAAAATATTTCTTCAGTATGAAGACATATTACTTCAAATATTACTCTGGTCAATCTATTAGACTCGCTGGATTATTTTCGATAATTAATTTCACCATATATAGGAAACTTCAAGAATGGTATTGCAAGTCAGATTGTAATGCAGTATACAAAGAGAATGTTAGTAGATTATGTAAAGTGTTCGAAGCTGTCTTGAAAATACAGCACAGTAGGAAAAATGTTGTCTGCATTCTTCGTACGTTGTTAATTTGATTTTGATAGAGGACGACCATCCTCGTACTAACATAAGCGGTGCCAGCAGACGTTAAAATTTGCCGGAACATTTGACTAGTATTTCATACCCTCGGTCTGGTCCGCCCGAACAGAAACCCAAACGATATTGGGCACACGCACACCGTCTTCGGCGGCCAGTAATACCCTTGAAGCATTTGAATCAATTACTGCCTCGGGGTTCTTAGGCGCCCCTATCCCGCATTACAAACGGGGAGTCCGGCGTAAAGTGAATTAATTAAGTGTCCGTAGGTACGACCGATGCCCCGGTCTCGGTTCATGCACAGTCTTCGACAGGAATATTCTCTCGATCGAGCGCTATCAACGTCAAACTTCCTAGCATTTCTCCGTTGGAACGAAGGTCGCGTGAAAATCCCTTTGAATGCCGCTGCTTTTAATTAATTCGGCACGGTCAGATATGTCCTGTACCCCTAATTTATTATATAAATGAAATATATTTGTCATCTTCCTCCTGAAATGTATGATCTAATATACGAAAGAGATGGAATACCTTGTTATACTTTTAATAAATTCGTGAGACATTATTGATTTCTATGCTAAACTTATACCAAAATACAGTCTCTACTCGATAAATGTCCCAAACACCTAGGCTACAATTGTCCCAGAACTATCCCCACTACCACGGGGTACACCGAGGACTGCCTCGGGTGATCCACTGGGATCAAAGAATAATATCTTCTAGCCGATAATCGTCCCTGGCCAGACCCATGCTTTGGACAATTATCGAGTAGATACTGTAGTCTGAAATTCTTTTACTATTTCTAACGTTTGGCGTTTCTTCTAATAGTTTTTGTCATAAAATCTGCAATGTAGGGATTAGATAGGCTTTCTATTGTACGTTTTTGTTTTAGGAAATGATAACAGTCGAAGTGTTGATGATTCTAGGATAATAGGGAATTTGGGGTACTTTTGGAAGGCGCTGTAGTTGTGAATGTATAGGGATAGGGGGTTTTAGGGACGGGACCCCTGACCAACAGCGGCCGTCGACGATGCTCGGTTGATTGTGCCGCTTAATCGTTACCGCGGGCTCAAATTGCGTCGCCGATAACGACGTTATCGTCGAGGACGCGATTATCCTTGGCACGGTCTCACGAATCCGCAGAGCATGCCCGCAGGGACACGGGGCTGAAGAGATCGGGACCAATCGGTCTCTGAATCCTCGTGTCAGTGTCTTCCACTGGCTTTGTTACGCTTACGGAAGAAGAATGGGCGCGATCTGGGACATTCGCGCCGGCAAATTAGTCCGGGGAAATGAATGCCTCGCCTCGTTTAACAATGCCTTAAATCCCTTTAAGAATCGACAATTGAAAGCTCCAACGGAAATTCCTCGAAACGCCGTTCTGCCCGCCGCAGTCTCGCGTTAAAGGAAATTACTAATAACCGTGAACGTTGTGTTCGATATGAAAAAGTTATTGATATCAATAACATTGATAGTTATATTATTATGTTTCGATAGTTATATTATACAAAAAGATATCTAATAAAATGATCTATTTTATTATTATTGTACTCAATTTCCGTGCCGACGTCATTTTGATACATTACATCCGAGGGAAGGTTAATCACTTCAGACGACGGGGCTTTTTTAAATAAATTTCCTACGCTGTGCCTTGGAACTCGGCCAACTTGCTTAGTTAATGTCCGCAGCCATTGTTTCGTGCTGCTCTGTACCCTAATTTATCACGCACTCGTTATGTTTTTCCTGTTAATTCTTTGGTGTAGTTTCCGAACACCGTATGATTTACATGCAATCTTCATTTCGTTAAATTCTGGTTGGGTGAACCACAAAACTGATTCGATACAGAACACAGTTTTATCTTTCATCGATGAACGCTTCTTAATTAGTAATAAAATAAACCTCGTTAATAATAGTGCAAGAGCTTGCCGGATATTCTGTGCAACAGTTCGAGGACAACACTTGGCATCCCTAAGCGACGGTATCGTTCCCGTGACACACAATTATACCTTCATCCAGAGAATTCATTAGGCCACCATCTTATCGTTGCCATCTCCATCAATCCGTCGTTCGGCCGTAATTTACGTACTCCAATTATTATCCCGTAAACGTTAGTACCCTTTTATCCGAACCATCATCCATCCCCAGCCATAAAACTCGCAGGATCGAGCATCCCTGCGTCACACGCGCCAGCCACCCCTTGCGAAAACAGGCTGTCGACTCGCCGGCAGGAAGTTGCCTCTCATCGGAATCGGCTTTGCACGGTTTAATCTGTGCGAGAGTTGCCTCCTAGGATAACTCGAATATTACAGTGGAGGCTCAACCTCCATGTTCGAGTTTAAATCTATTATAGTATACATAATAGAATCCCAACCGCGCTGGAAGAATGCGTCGTTGCATAGAAAAATTACGTGCTCGTTAATGTTTCCGAAATGTCTCACAATTTTCAGCTGATTTAAGCTTGGTAAATATTCTGTTTAAGTTGAAAGAAGTCCGTTGTTATCGATAGACCGTGGATTTTATGCATCTATGACCAAAGTGAGTGGAATATGAAACAGTGAAAGCATTTAAACAATTTAATAATACGTTAGTTTCAACGATTAATGCAGACAATTTTCATTTTGTATAGGAGATTCTATAATATATATTCTATAATATATTTTCCATCAAGCATTTGACGTGCTTCCAGCTGTGTATTTTAAATCGTCTTTTCAAAGAATATTTGCAGCACTTGTATACTATAACAATCTATAAAATCGTACTATATTGTTAAATCAATTTCAATATAGTGAAAGTATTTGAACACTCACACTTAAAGTTTATGTTTGTGTGAGGTAATTCATAACTGTTGCATACATATTTCGATTCACTTGACCGGTACAATCTAGAGAGTCATACCAATTTACAATATTAATAATATTTCCGAAACTATTGTATTATATACTTATTATAGTAAATGAAGCATTTCATGATAAGTGTTCAAATACTTTCGTGAGTCACGGTAGTTCATCGAACGAGTCGAGTCAGTAAAGGTAAACAAAGCTGAAGTTACACTTCTCAGACAGTCAGCGAAGGACGCACGCTGGTGTTTTGTTTACGTCATTGGATCGAGCAAAACAAACCCATATTCGAGGTTGTTATCCAAATGTTGCCGGGAAACCGAACGAACCGTGTTGCTTCGGTGTGACCCAAATATTTTTGTGTCGGAAGCGTTTAGTCACGCACAACAAGAAGAGTCGACATAAACCGCATAGCTGTTGCTTCATATTACCTTAAATTTCTGCAGCCCATCGACATCGTTCGTGCGTCCGAAGACGAAGAGTCCGGTTTACAATGGAGTCGTGTAACGTGTACAGGAAGGACGGTGTTCGGTGACCATGGTTCCCCATGGTCCTGTCGAAGAGGGAAACGTCGAAGCCTATGGCGTTGTGGTTCACCGCATTCCCGGTGTTAGGCAGTCCGTGTTGCGGCCGCGTTCCGAAAAGTTCCCATGCCGGGGAGCTGATGCGTCGTTAGCATGATCCGTGTCGCTGCGGATTCGTACGTCAAAATTTATCGTTCGAGCCGCGCGGCACGTCTCGTTAATTATGCACGTATGCGCGCGTGATACGCGTCGATCCTGGAAAAGCCTGGTAACAAGCTCAATGTCGGTAGTCGGAGGACGTCTGGGGACGGTGGAAATCAATGCCCGACGCATTCACGTCCATTTTGATGAGATTCTGTTTCATCAGGGAGACTCGACGAGTCGAGTTGTCTATCCTCTCCTCTCTTTCCCCATCCGTCTCGGTCTCTTTCTCTCGCGTTCCCTCTACTTCTGGCCCCCCGACGATTTGTACCCCGCGAGCGTGTGTGAAAGTTAATGAGTCAAAAGAGCCGGAGTTTGATGGTTCCATTAGTATCGACGTGAAGTCGCTGATTAATTTTGGAACACGCGCTGACGGGGACGTAATCTACCGACCGTAGCAACCGCGACGCGAATCGATTTTGAATTTTTCTGGAAGCTTGCGTTGTTCCTTTTTTCCCACGGTTTACAGTGAATTCCCGATACAAGTCCCTTGCGCGGTTCTGGCGAGTGACACTTAGACGAAATCTGTGGTTCTCGCCGAACGCTGCATTTGATATACACAGTGCACGCTGGAAATGAAAAAGTGACTATCCGTGGTGGTGTGGGTAGTCCCGGTGACCTTTAAACGCGAGGCTTGCAGTGACTTATATCGGTAATTCACTGTATTAACCGCTTAGGAAATCGATATTATTGGTGAATAACATACAAAACAAAGAAAGTAAAAATTCCGTACAAAATATATGAATGTATAAATATATGAATGTTCGTATGTGTTACACAAGCCTTTGATTGTCACGGGCTAGTCATTTTAAGGGGTTAAAGTTAGAAATTAAATTTAAAAATAAGTGATTCTTTTTTTTTGTAATTATGAAGGAAGGGATTGCGATGTTTGCAGCTGCTGTGTACAACTTTTGTAGTTCCCAAGACAAGAACGTGAAAGTCTGTGTTGAAGGGAACGGTAATACGTCACTCGCAGCTGCTGCAGGCTCTTTTCCCTGGCCTGGCTTTAAAAATATCACTGGCTCGCACACGATCCTTATGAAAGCCCAGTAATTTCGTAGCCTCGAGCACCTCGCTGCGCGTGATCATTCGTCATACTTACCGATCCCAAATTGGCCGTGTACAACAGTCGAGATAAAATATATCGCTCTAATCCCGCGGATTCGTAAACATTTCCAGACCTATTGCGGGCTTTGCAAATAATCTTTCCATTTTTTTTTCTTCAGTTATTTATTCGTCTACTCTTACATACTCGTAACGTAATGCGCGAAGAGATTTATATTGCGATAATTTTATGGTTTTATGGTGCTACCGCAAGCTCGACCATAATTACTTATCATACCAACTTTGGACACGTATTACAGTGTAATAAAATTACTGTTACTTCCGTTATGAGTGTAAATAATTTTAAAACGGGATGTTTAGTTGGAAAGTACTGAGAGCTTTTAGTACAGTATTTATTAACCAGGTTGCGTAAACTAATTCTGATTGCATTATATACCAGTGAATTAAATTTGATGAAAATTTATTAGATACAGAAGGATTCAAGCGGAATGATAACTTTTATTTTTCCAACTTCGGTTTATGTAACTAAATTACTCGAATTTTCTTCCACAGATTTTCCGTTCAATACCCACACAAAGTGATACAAACTTTCCCTCTCCATTTTGAGGTTCTTATCATCTTTCCCGACACCGCGTCCGAATAAACAGTACCTAATTAGATTACAACATTATTAAGTCGATTTGGGTCGAGGCCGAGAGAACAGTTTGACGAGAGTATCTTCGAATCTCGCCACGCTCGCGAAACAAAGGCATTTTTAATTTCAGTTCTCGAAGCACGGGCCCGGTCGCATCGAACCGAACAAATTAAACGATCGCAACCGGCTGCGGATTCAGGCCGATTTCATTTCGCCGATTGAACCGTTAGCTGGGATTTCTTAAACACGGAACGCCGCGGTTGAATTTCGCGATTTATTTATTAATTCCATTCGTCGTAACTTCCTGTACGCAAACGTATATGTGCCCAACGCACGTTAGACGTCTTTCTTCCATTCTCACTTGAGAAGAAAGAAGAAACAGTATCGTAAATGTTCAGTCAAGTATGGCGAATGGAGGATAAAATCGCGTTCACATTGAGTCGATCAACCTGAAGTCGGCATTTGGCAATTTAAATTCCATTCTAGCCTAGACGAGAAATAAAGTCTCATCTATTACAATTTTCTATGAGATTATGACATTGTGCGTATTGACTTTACGTTTTCTTTGATAATAATCAATCAAAATAATTTAAGTTTAGCTTAATCTCCTCCATCGCTGTTTTTTCCCAATTGCAATTTTTATATGACTCAGTTTTACTGTTCCACAGGCATGCATGTGACCGATATAAATCAATATCGATTTTATCAGTGGTCCAATGTAATTACGTCTTCGCAGATTTGCATCTCAGCGGCGTGTCGTCGTGTACTAGAAAATTAACGGGCGGGGCTTATTGAAAATTGAATCATGCTGGTTGCACACGGTTTCCCCTCGCGCAAACCGTTACAGCCAGCGTGCGTTGCAGGTGGCAGGCCATGTCGAATGATTTTTGGTGGACCAGCCACGGGATTCTGGACATGTCACTCGAGTAATTAGATCGTATCGGTGTAAATATACGCGGTGCCGCCGCGCAAAGCAAATCGTTCGACCTCTTTAACCGGCCGCTTCCCCGTTCCACTACACGCGGCGCACGAGCCACGCCGCAACACTGGCGAATTAATTAACGAACCTCGCCGCATTAATGATGTAACGACAGGATTTACGACGTTTCCGGCACCGAGGGGTCGATATCCCTCTTTTCGACTTTCCTGCCCGCTCCACGCCTCCTTTCCATTTCCCCGCCGCCTCTTGATTAAAAGCCGCGGGAAAACTTAACCTCGAATTGCTTGGTTCCCTGCGAGCGACTCCATATTGGATTTTTCACGAATCCTTGCGACGTTCCTCATTTTCGTTCCAACTTCTACTTCATGCTCCGGTTAAAATTCGACTGCATCTTGGTTCTTTCAGAAGTCAAAATTACGACGTCAACAATTCTCGTAGAACAACAAAGTATTTGCTTTGTTTGCTTCAAAATGGCGCATCCACATAAAAGCGCGTTCAAACATCGACGGCCCAAGACATTGTCGAAACCATTGTACTGGAACAAAAATTCTGGTAGACTGTGGGATAATTCTTGTAGAACAGCAGCCTACAATATACACAAACATGACGAAGAATTGCCGGGCCTGCGCCCAAGGCCTCAAAATCGTCTGATTTCCACCCTGGTCGAATGGTCTGGGGAAATGGCATCTTTACGGAAAAACGCGTTGAACCAACGACGGTCCGAGGCATTAGCAATAACCATTGGTCGAAGCGCTGCACATCCTAGTCCATCTCGGTCTTAACCGAGCGGTAATTAGCAATCGGAGGGCACCCTCTCGGTCCCGGGATCGCGCGACGTCACTCAAAGCGGAGAGGCATTAAATGTACCGCGAGTTATTAACGACGTTTGGCTTCCACGGGCGCGATTTCGTGTTTCCGCCCAAAGCGGATTCCACGGCGATGCGAGAGAAGGGTTGGCCCCGTGTTCGACGAACTGCGAACGAACGATAACGCGAGTGGGCCACCTGCGTCTCGCACGACTTCGCAGAAGTCGCCGTTCTCAGGGTGGCAATCGAGGGACAGAGGAGAGAGGGGGCGGCAAGGGGTGAGAGGGTGGGACGACCCTTTTAAGTGGCGACAAAGGTAGTACGCTGTTCCGACCCTCGTGGATTCGCCCTTACGTAATATCTTGGCAGTAGTCGGATCGCGGGCCACCCTCCCTTTTTTTCTCTCTCTCTCTCTCTCAACCCCCGATTTTTTCTCTCCCTTTTTTTTCTCCCTCTTTGTTTCCCCGTCGAAGGATATTTTGAAGGGTTCAGTGCGCGTTAATGGACGATTTAGCCGTCGCGAGGTTGCTCAACCGACGAGTGCGAAGATAAGAGAATCCGTTTTCCGTCGCGCGGCGGATTCTTGATAACTGTGCCAAGGTTGACGCGGCCATTTTAAACGGTGCGTCGAGTGATGTTAATTTCGAAATTTCGGGGATTATTGCGTGCCGGAGGTTCCATTGTGCCGGTTAATTGGAGGAACCGAGCCACCCGGCTGTGCGAGCCATTGTCTGCCTCGATATAATGTTCGATAGAATTTATTCCCGCGAGATTTGAGCCGAAGTCCTCCGCGGAACGAGCTGCTTGCCGAGATATTGTCAGGTATACGCAATACGCTTATCGGAGAATGGACTTCTTCATATTCCGCGCGGTGACGCTATTGTGTACTATAATTGTAGTATTTGTTGCATACCCTTTAATCCGCATCCCGTTTATTCTTTCTATATATTAATTTCCTTCTGCAATAGGGACGTTTATGCAAGCTTGCATTTCTATAGATTCACGGAGACTGGAATTTTATGGAGAATTCGTATTATATTGTACATACTTGAACGTATTTCTTTACGACCTAGCGATGCAATGTAGTAAACTGCGTGTAGCTAAGTGTCCTTGACGTCATTGACCTTGAAACTTTCGACAGAAAAAAACAATGCCTGTAGGATATCGTTGATACTATTTACCACTTGATACAATTCAAATTGACGCTAAAAAAAACCTTTCGTGTCTTCACAATTAACCCCTTAGCATCCGAAGGTGATCGACGTTCTTTACTCAGCAGGGTTCTTTTATTGTTACTTTAGTTTATACATTATTTCTTGTTATTGTGAAATGTAAGCTACGAAAACCTTACAAACCTTCACGAAGAAATATATGTGAGAGTCCTGACCCCTGAGTGTCCCACCTTCGTTAAAGGTTAAAGGTTAATAAAGATATTCGCAGGGTCACACTTAAATGAAACATCCTGTGTACACTATTATTATTATTGTTACACTGACCTTGTCCCATTCAGAGGGCACCGTCCACCTTCCACCGCCCGCGCAACCCTAAAAACCATTGTTGTTGCTAAAATCCGCAAACATATCGACCGTTCGCATTCATCGCGGACTGTCTCGCTCGTTTTCCGTTGCGGCGAACAACATCGGCGGAACGCGTTGTCAAACCTCGGAACCTCGAGCGGTTCACAATTGACAGTGACGTGGGAGCGAGCGGAGGAACGTGCGGCGGTCGGACGGGGGGTGGATTTTAATAAACCGGAAGCTTATTGTGCGGTCCGTTTGGATAGCGTACACGCTGGCGTTATCAGAAAGGAAGAGAATGAATGCTCCGCGTTCGCCGCGACAGCGAAGAAGACAGCGAAGCGACGGCACGATGTCGACGTGTCGTCGTTGACAGTGGTTGGAGAAAAGTACGCCGAGGAAGGGGGGGAGGGAGGGGGGGAAGGAGAGAGAGAGAGAGAGAGGGAGCTGGTGGCCTCGGGGGTTGCATTGTTGCAGTGCCGGTGATTACGACCGGCAAGCGAACTCCCTCCCACTTTTTTGCTGCAAGTTCACTGCGAGTGGTTCCCCGCCCAGTCGAGATGCCCTCAAGGTCCCGTGTCTTGTTATCACCCCGAGACCGTGTCTGCTCTTTAAGTATCGTGCCTTTCCTACGATCTGCTTGATTGCGTCGTTAAACCCGAGACCCCGCAGTAGCCATCGCCTCGCCATTACGCTCCTGATCTACGCCCTCTTACTTTTTCTAAAGAAAGATACAGAAGAAAAAAAGGTCGTCGTTACGACCTGTTCGGCTCTGCCGGATTCTACTGACCCTTCTTCGCGCGTCTGAATGCAGTCTGATTGACCAGCAACGAGCCTGCCATCCTGTGTGTAGAGCAACTTAAATTGAAGATCTCCGCGCGACGATCGGGCGAGGCCATGTTTAGAAAATGAGCCGGTTCACGAGCGAACGCGAATCACTTCGGAGATACAGATTGCAATTGTGGTAACCTAACTCAGACCTTGTAGTTTTTAATCGTCAGGGTATCACATTTTACGCAACTATCTTCTATAGTATGTGTCAAATTAACTTAGTAATGTTAAATAAACTTCTTTTTCCCTTTCCCCCCTTTTGATAAGACTGAATACGTCACCGTTGGTCCTGTACAAGTACGATGTTGTTAAGTGCGCGACAGCCTTCGTTAAAAAAACAGTGTTCCAAATAAAACTTGTTCCGCTACAAGCGGGCGTCTTGCGATGGCCGCCGGGTTTGTTTAGGTCGGGTCGCTTCCGAGATCTCAAGGTGACTTTCGTTGTTTCAAATGAAACACAATGATTCCATAGGTTTCTAGCCAGTTTCGTGTCGAGCTCGTCGACATTTTCAAGGTGATTTATTACTGTCCATATTTTACCGACCAGAAAGAAGATGTAACTAAACTTCCAATTCGTTCTTTTGAAGACAAATAAAAGTGCAATTCCGTGGTTTGTTGAACTGTCAATTCAGAAGTTAATTTATTAAAAATTTCTTAGAATAGCTAGAGTACAGACCATCCAGAATACAGTGAAATTAGCTTTCGCACCTATTTTGAACTTCCGAGAACTTTTACACTCTGCTGACATAGGAAAAATTCCCAACACGGACCGAAACAAAAGCAAAAACCTGAACTAACGGAAAATTGTCTGCTTAACGGAAAAGTGGCATCGTTATCGCAAATCACTGTCCCAAGAGAAACCGAAGAACCAGAGGAGGAAGTCGTTCGAGATCGACGTCTGATCTTCCCGCGCGCACCCTTTTGAGTTTGAAACGTTCCCGGCGCGCCTCTGTTGTTAATAGCCGATCGATCTGTAAGAACAAGTTGCGGAGCGTACAAAGAGAGCGCAAAGCGGATAGCGTCTAGCGTGTTTCTGTTATGGCGATGGGAGAAGTTCGATTTCTCTCCGGGATAAAGAGAGGGTCCTCCCGGGTTGAGCTGCGTTTAACGAGAAACAAGGGTGGCCGAGGATGCTGGTGTTTCTCAGGGAATCCAGTAAGACGACTTAGGCGAACAGGACTCTTATAGCGTGACGGTAGGAAGCATGTCGGTGTCTTTCACAAGAAACTCGGCCCCGTCCGTAGGTGTATGTATCGCGACGATGCTGCCGGAGATGGCCCGGCGGAGGAACTTCTAAAATCAATTAGCAGCCCCTTAGGCGATGGGGTTCCGTTCCCGCGACTGCGGGAGGACCCTCTCCATCATAGGATAAGGGGTGATAAGGAGGGGCCGACGTTTATCCCAATAGAGAAACCGGCGGAACAATCACGACGTTTCTACGAGTATCTACACGTACACGGGAGGGGCCAGAAGGCGACGCGGAAGGTTGTGTGTGTGTGCGCGTGTGCCACCTGCAGGGGTTGCAGCGCGATCCAACCCTTCCGACGAGCAACTAGTCCCGTTGCTGCGGGCGGCTGAGATTATCCTCAGACGACTCGCTCGTCGATGCTAATGGAACCTTTTCCACGCGATTTCGACACCCTCGCGTCGCGTTTTATTCCCTTTCAAAGGAGCAACCCCGACGAACACCGAGAAACTTTCGTATTTTTATAATCTTTCGGAAATGATAGAGGCAGGTCAAAATGATCCATTTCTACGTGTAGATTTGATTACCTTTTTAATAACAATTTTTGAACACTGTTTCTACCGCGGTTTTCTGTATATTCGACTTATTTTGGCGGTGAATAGGGGAAATAATAATAACTCCGCAATCGGTCCTTGAAATTTTCATACATTTCACGATGAAACATTTCTATTTGCCTGGCCCGTCTCGTTGTTGAAAAAAGTTAATTATTTCGCCTTTGCGGGGGCGTCGAGTGCAACCCCCCGCGCACGCATTCATCGCGGTGAATTCGAGCAGTTCTGAAGGGGCGTTTAAACTTTTACCTGGAGGGATGCGGACGAGGGTGGACCCGGTCTTTCGAGCGTCTATCACGACCCGCCACGAGCTCTAACGACCAGCAGTAATTCGTCCACCTGGAGTTGCTCTGACCGATGAAGTCGACTTACGCGATGCGTAAGACCACGTAGCCGAAGTTTCGAGATCTTGGGGCTGCTCTCCTTGTGTCCTTATGCGCCGTATAATTGAGCATCGCTGTGAAGATCCCTTTGGGGGTGGCCCTTCAACCCTTTGGAAGGAGCTGATGATGGTTGTCCAAGCTACGCTTTGTCCTAAGTTTCCGTCTTCGAGGACAATCGCACGGAGAGTGGGAAGCCACCTGAGAAAGCAGAGAAAATACTGTTTCATAATTTGTTGAACGAATATTTATGCTGGATACACGTGGGAATAACTAAAAAAAATTTAATGTGTCACAGAATTTGTCAATCTTTTACACAGGGTGTTCGACTGGAGGTGCGAGAAAATTTAAGAGGTGGTTCTCCAGAATGAAAAAAATTACGATTTCGGATTTATTTTTGAGTTATTAGCAATTAAAGAGTCCGCCTAAAATGCGGCAACCCGGCCAACAGAGCATGCAGAACTACTGATCCAACATATACAATACATTGTTATTTTGTTAACTTATGTACAGACCAAAATGACTTTCCATCTTTTATTGCAATTCGGTCTGATAAATATTAATTATCAAGTGTTAAACTACAGTGTGAGGACTCGGAGGGCACTCGAGAACGAAAACGATACGAAAATTGATACAGCCAAATGAATCCTTTGACAAATTGAGAAGCAGCCGTGGCGAGGGTCTGCGTGACGCGGTGAGCGATTCGTTAAGGCAATTAAAAAGCAGCTCGAAGTATGGCGACATTTCACCTGAGAAGCTGTTTGCCAGGTGACAATGGGTGAAATTGCGGGTGATTAAATAGGAACGTAATATTCAAGAGCCGGTCTTTCATCTTGGCGTAGGGTGAAGGGTCTCGTTAAAGAACCTTTGTCAGGTGGCTGCGGGATCGGCGGAACGGCAAGAAAGACGGCTAAGTCTGAAGATACCGGCCGATTAGAGACCGTTCCCCTGTCCGCCATCTTATTGCATAGACCTGTTTCCACTCGTAGAGGACGAACTGCTCTTCTCTCTGACTTTGAGCCGAGTTTCGTCCCGTCTTTGAAGAGACCTCGGCCCGCGCGACCCTTCGTGACCCAACAACCAGGGGGACGGGGGATGCGACAAAAAGGCCTGTGGTCCTCCCGCGGCACATTTCTGTCCTATTGGAAGGACCAAAGGGCCGAGGGACACGCGTATTCGTTTAAATGAAGACGAAGGGACCTTCCAGACGGTGTCCTCTAATCGGGGAATCACGGATTTCTTTGCTCCCGCTTCTTCCACCGTCTATTGACGTCCCGCAGTATTTGTTCCGTTGGATTCTGTATTGACTCGTTCCATCTCGATTAAGTTCGGACTTTGATCGTGTGTTTGATTGTAACTTCTTCGGTGCTTTCCCGGAATGTCGGAGTTCAAGAGCCGCCGAAAAAAAAGATTCCCTCGGGCGGTGTTCTCGGTGACCCTGCAATTTTTTTCCCGTCGCAGAGTTCGGACATCTTGAAGTCCAAGGGACCGTCGCTATTCTAGCTATTCTGCTTGTTTGGCTTATTTAGTGTAATCCAAAGAGGATTAAGTAATGTTTCGTGCACTTTCGATTCACTCTTAACTGAGTTCCGGCTTAGCCGCTTCGAAGATTCCATGAAATCAAGGTAATTTTCTAACGAAATAAAATAAAAACTTACGTTTTGCAATTCCTAAACAAATTTGTTATACCCACTAAAATAATGCCAAAGCTCATGAATGTGCAATTGAATTAAAACACAGCCAGAAAGGACTGAAAGACTAAGATTCACTTTGGGGGGCCAAAGATTTTCAACCTCTTTTTATATAATCGTATAGATTTTGAGGAGGAAATTCCAAAGATGTAAATTTTAATGGCCGTAGTTCACTGGTTCACAAGTTACACGCATGTAAATTTGACGGATTTCAAATATTGGTTTCCGGTGAGTGGATCCGCTCCGATAGAATGTAAGTAGGGATGTGCGAGAAACCGAAATATCGGATCGGGACGGGTACCCGAAAATTTCGAGATTCACGAAAAAGTCAGGATTCTCGTATTTATCGGGATTCTAGAAATAATCGGGATTCCCTAAAGAATCGTGAATTATTTTCACGAGTGGCATATGTTATATTCTCGAAATTTTCGGGAACATCAGGAATTCGAATTACCGCGCCAAAATGGCTGCTTGCGTGCTCGATGTGCTCTGTTCATTGGATAACGCGTAAGTGCAGAGCAATATGGCGGCGTTCTAAGCTGTCAAAAACTCTTGAAATCAACTTGCACATTTACGTGTGCTATTTGTTATTCTTCAATGAATTCTGAATTAACCGTACTGCGAACGATACGTGCAGTCTTCATTATGCCGTCTGGAACGACCTGATTTTTCAGGCCATCGAACGTCGCGCGAACGTTACCCACGGGACCGACTAATATAATACAGCGAACGAAGAAAAACGAGCCGAGAGAGAAAAAAAACGGAGAAGCTTGAGGAGCTCTTTGTAGAACCAATCCGAGGGTCCGTCGCGTACCTACCTCCGGAAAACGATGTTGAATAGCTCCGAGCAAGTTCGGTCTCGTGCGCAGACCGGACCTCGTGAAACTTTAACGCGTTTACCCTGTTACTGGACCGGGGACGATATATATCCGCGCGCGGAAGATGAAGATCCTCCTCCTCGAAGGATTTCGTATCGGAGACCTTCACTTGTCATCGATCATGATTAGTCGTTGTAATGGGCCCGTCCCGCTGACTCACTATTTCTTGATTCTCGCGCGACAGAGTGCGTCGGGGAACCTTCGGGGGGAGATAAGTGCAAAATTTGATCATTTTGATTTGCCGGCTTTGCGGAGACGTTGATAGTCACTGGTGGT
>CM052138.1:12161445-12212561 GCA_028454255.1 Halictus ligatus | reverse complement strand
TTTTTTCCCTTCCCCTCCACTCCCCTTTTTGTTTCATTTCCCACTTCACATATTCATACGGCACTCTTTGCTTACAATAAATGCAGACCATTTGCATGTAGGGCCTCCGCTCGGGAACAAACCCCATCCCCCCATATCGTCCTACGCCCCACGCTCTCCATACCGTCACTCCCGTCCTCAATCTCTTTCCCTCTCTTTCTCTCTCTCTCTGGTGTTCTCACTGTTTTACCCCCTCACCCTTTCTGTATTTTACCCTCCCGCCCTTCCACTTTCCCACGGTCACGTTCTCTTGCTGTCTCTTTCACTTTTCGACTCTCTCACTTTCCCACTTTTTGACTATTCTCGAATTGTCCTTGACATTTTGCTTTCGCCACTATTTCAATCCATCGCTCAGTAACACTTTCATTATTTGACTCTGTCGATCAAATGAATCTCTGACTCTCTATCACTATCAAATTTTGATTCTCACTCTGAAACTCTAATTGTCTGACTCTCCCACTTTTGAACTCTCATTTTCCAACCCTCTCGCAGCTTCCCACCCTTACCCCCCTCTCTCTCTCGGGCCGGTCTACCCGGACTACCCCGAACCCCGGACTCAACTCCACCGTGATAAGCCGCCCCCGGGGATCCGCGATTGTCTCGATTTATATGCATGCACAGACGTAGGTGGTGGTCCGTGGGCTGCTCGCTGACTGCGCGATCGGCCAGGCATAGCCACGCTGTCGTACAGGGGGTGGGAAGACAAGGGGGACGTCCACGGGGTGGCGTAGGGGAGGATAGAGGCCGCGGGAAGGTGGATAGAGTAGATGCGACCGTCAATAGATCGATTCACCGACAGACAGTAAATATCGCTGATGAGCTGGTCCGGTCGTCGACGATTGGGACTTAGGGCCGGGGGGGTTGAGGGGCTACGGGTGCTTACCCTGCGATTTGTCGAGTGGCAGAAATCCGCGCGCTACTCACGATGCCACCATTCTAGAGGGGGGTTGGGGTGGGATGGGGTGGAGGGAGGGAGTGTGGTTCCAAACCCCTGGCTGTGCCGCCGGTCCTTTATCCGCCTCGGCGTTCGGCCATTCTTTATTCCCGCGATTTTTGTTTTTACGCTCGCCATCGGAGATTTTTGCCGGCCGAGGCATCCGGTGCCTTGGGAGAGCCTAGGACCAACCCCCCGTTGTCCCGGGATTAACGGACTATGGCCCGGGCTGCCGATTTTTCCCTTTTTTCCCGAGACGCGTGCAGGATATTGTTGCGAACGAGGGTCCGGCCCGACCGAGCCACGTGGATACAAGCCGGCCACGATTATCCGATTTAATCCCGAGATGCCTTTTTAACGAGCCGACCGTGTTTTCGTTTCCGCCGGAGGTAATTGCCGGCCAACGGGTTGAAACGTACGTGTTCCGGTAATGAATTTCAACCGGGCATCGCGAACCAGGGGGGTTTCTACGTTTTTAAGGGCCCCCGGACGAATGTCTGTTACATAAATCTGCGAGAGCGAGGAATACTTTGCCAAGAGTCGCGGCGAGAGCACGTCAAACTGGCCAGCAAGATTTAAATGAAAAATCGCTGTTTGAACAAGCGACATTATAACTATCCATGAGCGAATCTTTGAAGAGAGAGAGAGAGAGAGAGAGAGAGAGAAATACGTATGATTTTAAACTTGACCCTCCATGTTCGAAGCGAAATTTTACTCGAATTTCTTTCTTTTAACCCCTTGCACTACTATTTATTTTGTGATTATAACGATTGGAACTTCTTCATCGTCCAGAATTTCATAGAAAAAGACAAGATTTAGTTATTGCAAAAATTTTAGAATATAACACAGTATAACATACAATACCTTAATATACAATAATATACCTAGAGATACCTTAATATACCGTAATACACTATAATATACCATAATATGCTGGAATATACTAGAATATAACACATTATAGCATAATATACCAGAATATAATAGAATATACCTGGGAATACCATAATATACCAAAATAGACTACAACATTCTATAGTATAGTAGAATATACTATAGTATACTAGAATATAGTAGAATATAACACAGTATAACATACAATACCTGAATATACAATAATATACCGGGCAATACCATAATATATCATAATACACTATAATATACATTATATGCTGGAATATACTAGAATATAACACAGTATAGCATAATATACCAGAATATACCATAATATACCTGTGAATACCATAATCTACCAAAACAGACTATAACATACCACAGTATACTAGAATATACCATAGTATACTAGAGTATAGTAGAGTATAACACAGTATAACATACAATACCTGAATATACAATAACGTACCTGGCAATACCATAATATATCATAATACACTATAATATACATTATACGCTGGAATATACTAGAATATAACACAGTATAGCATAATATACCAGAATATACCATAATATACCTGTGAATACCATAATCTACCAAAACAGACTACCAAAACATGCCAATGTTTTCTACAAAGGATATATATCAACTAAGACAAAATAGAATTTTATTTCGGTTTAAAGGAAATCAATCTTCATTCATGATGAATCTTCATCACGGGTCCGACTTAACATTGTAGGGCAAGGTGTTAATGCTTTAAAGATTTGACGATTCAACAATTGTACGTGTAATAGTTTGATCAAACGGCCGTCAAGTGGAAAGAAATAGCGAAAATCTCGCGAATCGTAAAGAGTAAATTAACCGTACGTCCAGTTTGGTTAGGTTGTACGTTAGCACGTTGATCGCGACGTCGGCTGTTCCGGTTACGTTCCGCGTGTCTACATGGCATCCATTGTGTTTACAGGTCTCCTTGTGCGACGATTACAGTCTGCCGGTCGACTTCGTAAACAAAAGACGTCCTGTGAGCGCAGCGGCCGCAACTTCCACGGTGCAGTGGGCGCTGCCGAGTCCTACCGTCGAGAACGTGAGTACCAAAATGCTTCGGTTGTCGCTCGATGAAGCGTGAACTACGGGGTTCGGCGGGGCGCCGCCAAGTTTCAAGCTGTCCAATAGCCATTCAAAGTTTTAGCCAACTTCCGGTTGGGGGGGGGGGGGGGCAGGTACTGCTTTATGAAAGAGGTAGATACGCTCGGAAGTTTCAGTAGATCGCGTCGCGCGCCAGCGTTCTAGAATTCAGAGGCGCAGTTTGTTCAACATACTTCTGGACAGGGTGCTCGCGAATTGAAATTCTAGCCTTCGGGCTCGTCGGGGTCACTGTGAAACCTTCGGAAATGTAATCTGGAGCTTAGAACCTTGGAACGTTCAGTGAATCTTTTTTTTTTTAATTCCACTGAATTATCAGAATTATGACTTTACCGCAAACTCTAAGGACCCTGAGCTTTCTCACCTCTCGAGTTCCAAAGAATTTTGTCTCTCCTTGACAGATTCCTGAGATCATTTAAAATAACTTTTCCCCTTGTGAAAATGTTCTCCGCGGCTTTGTTAAGGAGTTAAACCACGGACCAATCAGAGCTACAGTGGACAGATCCCAGCTCGGCCAATGTCAACGCCAAATTCGAAGTTTTTCGGTGATAACTCGTTAAAAATGCCGCGGAGGGCATTTTTACAAAGGTAAAAGTTACTTCAAATGAACTCAGGAATCCTCTCAAGGAACATTTTTGGGACACCCTGTATAATCATTCGTTTCGACGCGAGCGCCGAGAAAACTCGGGGCCTTCAAGTTTCAGTTTGCAGGTATTATTTTCTTTACTTACAACCCAACTCCTTAACCAGTTAACAGTGATTGACGAGTATACTCGTCAATCCGAAACTCTATTGCGGTGCAGTTAACGTTAATGAATTGTTAAATTCTTATCGAATAAAAAAGTAATTCTTTCTCGTTTAGCTTTACAAGGGCTTTGGCTTTTATAATAGCCGCATTTGGCCTGCGTTCGACGTGTATATTCGTCATAGCTTGATTTTAATTCCGCGCCGTGAGGGATTTTTCGCAAAAATCGCAATTTTCGCATTTTCGGAAAAATCGCATAGGTAACTACAATTTGAAATTTGGAAAATTGAAGATGCACCTGTGGATGAACATTGGAAACTATGTTTGTATTAAAGCAGATTCCTCGAGTTAAACGATCCCAGGATTCTGGCGTTTCTAGAACTCGGCTACTGCGCCCGTTTAGATCTCTCGAGTTCATTTTAATATGCTCGTTAGCATGTTTCATGGTCTTCGGAAAGGTTTAGCGTCCCACAGTTTAAACAAGTGCAGTTATTACGTTGCACGGCCTCCGAGGACCTAGTTACCACATTCCTCAACTGAATGGGTCCTAGTTACCACGTACCATGACTTCATAGGACCTGTTATTGCATTCCACGCTCCCCGGGGACCCAGCCATGGTATTCGTTGTCCCCGAGAGAACAAATTGCCGCGCGATACATCCTCGGGAGACCCAGTTATCACATTTTATAGCCGCGACAGAATTGTTTATTTATAGCCGAGCATTATCTCGCGAATTTCCGCTGCGCTACGCAACGATACGAGCCATCAATCTGGTTGAGTGAACATCAAATTTCGAGTATCGAGTATCGATCATATTTTATAATACAACATCTCACGTGTCATTTGTGTTATTTTAACGTGCGAATTTGTCCGCCCAACATTACAGGAGATAAATGTGCGCATAAATACGCGAAAAATGTTTCTGGTTTATGAACTGTCGTCGTGTTCCACGTTTCGTGGAACGAAATGGTTGGCGAAAATAACGGAAAAACTCCGCGAACGTGGTAATGCAATAAAGGGATAAAGCGCAAAGGTTCGTGAGAGCTGGGTCGATAAAGACCAGAGAGATATCGAACTCCGAAAACTCGGAAAAAATCTTTGGTAATGGGAAATCATACTGTGCACACTTAAGTGTACTCAAATAGTTCGTTCAACGTATTTTTAAAGGTACTTTATCGGGTGTCCTGTCGATTCCCGACTAAACAGCTTGCAATTCATATCGATTACTAGATGTTGAATACCTAGAGTCTAGATGACATGTATCTCAGACCAGACGACGTTTATCAACTGTCGGATCGAGATAAATTCGAGCACCGTGATCCAAGGGTCAATGAAGAAGACTAAACGTCGCCAGCCACCCGTGTCGTAAACACTTTGAGAGAACGCGTGGTTCGGGCTGCGCGGTTAGCATAAAATTTCAGCGACAGCGGGAGACCTCTTTAATTCTGGTAACATCCTCTAATCTTAATCGGGCTATCATCAGCAGAACCCCTATCGCCAGCGTCGTTCGGTGCAGGCGCCGAGTCAGGGGCTCGTCCTGGCCGACGCGCCGGTTAACGGCAGTATTGATATTTTCTCCTGGCTGGCGCCCGAAGAATCGGTTGAAGGGGGAAATATAATTACGGTGGTGACAAAATACCCCCTGGGCACGACGGCGTGGAGGGGGCGGAGGAACGGGTGAAAGACTGTTCGGCAGAAAGAGACAGCGACGGATGTACGCGAACGGAAGGACGAAGGGAAGCGTGCGAGCAGGCGGAACGGGGCGTCGGGTGTCGCAACGGGGGTGAGAACAGGGCGCGGAGAGGGCGAACGGGAGGACGAGGGTGGAGGTGACTTCCGGCGGTACTTATAATTGTTCCAGCACTCAGTTGCTGGTGCTCGGGATCGCCCCGAGCGCGACGCCTAAATGCTTCTGCAGTTGAAATACAGCTCGCGTTCGCTGTGTTTTCTGCTGTCCTCGAAAGTGCGGTCGAAATGTCACACTCCAGGCGTCTCCCGCCGTGTCCGGAGTCTGGGTTCATTCGGCCCCGAGAAGCGATTTTTCGATGCTCGCGAAGTAGGTCTCGTTAGCGGACACCGAAGACGGCGCAGTGTTTCGTCCGCCCTTTTTTCTCGGAATTTTAAATGTGTTTTTCGTTTTTGAGCACAAGAAGTGGCTGAAGAAATACGAGCCTGAACAGAGGGTGCAACGTTCTAATGAGCAGACATATATTCTTTTAGCTACGCTTTTCACGATTTCAACGAGTTTGCAAATTAGAACAGCATCGACCATTCCTTACTATTTTGTTCACCCATTTTCTAGTTTCGACAATCTGCTATTCCTTTATACTTGCGTTGAATTACACGTATTTATTTAACCCTTGCAAGTTGGATGCTTTTGACGATTTTATGACAGTTATAAATAGATCCACTCGAATCCTCATGTATCAAGTTCTGTTACATATCTGTGAACCTACTTCTTTGAATTCTAGTTCTTGGTCTTAGTATAAGTACAGTGTTTAGTCTGTACATGTCCCAAATACCTAGCCCATAAAAGCCCCGCAACTATGACTAAAACTATAAATCTCTGACTAGACCCGTATTTTGGACATATATCGAGCAACCACTGTAACTCCCAATTTACTCTTGCTACTAGAAAGCTAGAATTTAGGCTCAACATTCGCAATTTTAAGAAATCATGAAAACTAGATTAAAGTACTAAAAAAAGTTTACGAATAAAGTGTATACACAATTGCTCGAAGTGTGAACGAAAATAATGGAATACTTTATGAAAACCATTTCTGAGAAGCGTATGAAAGTTAAAAGTTTTCGAGTACCGAGCGTGGTAATAATACAAACTTTCTCGCCCTACACGAGTTCTAGAATAATACTCGCAACAATTAAACTACCGAGTATCAGGGAAGCGTACAGCACTGCTAATAAAAGAAGACTTACGAACACTAACAAACGAGTACTTATTAATTATCCAAAGACCTCGGGAAGACCGGCAATCCAATCGCAACCCGATTCGTCCTCGCAGTCGTCAGCGAATGGCCGCTAAAAAACAAAGAAAAAGAAACAGAGGAGGTTACGGTGGTGGCCAGGGAGCTCCTAAAAACCGAAAGAAAGAAACATCGACGGGGGTGGGACACCTGGGAGCGTCGGACAAAAGTTTCCGTCGCCTCGTTGTCACCGAGGCAGCCCCTGACGAAAGTGCTCCTCGCAAACAACGACGGGGGGCGCGCGCGCGCGTGCGGGAGCGACGAAGAAGGCTGACGGGCACCACTTGATTCAAGAGGGTGAATCGTTATGACTCTCGCCCCGTAAGCCCTACTTAATACTTTAGCGCTTTATTTTATGCGTGAGGTCGGGCGCGCGGCTGTAGGTCGCATTTATCACTGTAACAAAGAGCCCCGGCCGCGTCGCGTCGCGTCGCGTCGCGTGAAAGTTCAGACGCGAGGCGCGGCGCGCGCGCAACGACGAAGACCGGCTCTCGCGGTCTTGGCTCCTGAAAGTGAAACACGGGGATTTATAGTTTCCTAAACGGGAAGGGGAGGCACCGGGAGAATCTTTGATCGCTGGATGATATCTAGCGCGAGGAAACCGGTAACTTCTTTTGTAGAAGTTGAACCGCCCTCCGCACGGTGCACAATGCTTCACGCTTCGTCTACCGGTATTTATTGAACACTTCCGAACTTCTCAATAGGCTCTACTTGAAACGTGAACCACATTTTTCAAAAGCCATCCCACAGTACAGGTTCTAACGAGGACTGACGCGGAATAATTTCTTGGAAGTATACAAATTTTCAGTTGTAGGAGATAGATAGAGATAGAGAGGGAGAGAGAGAAAGAAAGGATGCACACAGATCTTCGACCTGAGGGCTATGGAAATCGCACATGATCACCAGGAGGAGAAGACGGTGAATTTTCCCAAAAAGTCGAGTACCTGGGCGGCTGTAAACAGACGGCTGGCTGGCCATTACAAAGGGCACAGTGGCCAACGATTTTTAGCGGCTCAGGACAAAAAAGGGCAACTGTCGTTTCGAGAAAAAGAAGAGTGTAACACCCACCGAACAGCGAGCTGAGACGATTGTGCAGACTACTTTTCTCAAGTAAAGTTTCTGATCATCTAACCACCCATCTCTCCAAACATATTTGTCCTCGCCCTAACACAGTTCTCGATTATCGTCAATTCGGAAGAAGTGTGGTCCAATCTGAGGAACAATAAGTTATTTTTAACAGTATACATTGTTTCGCTCTGTATTATTTGAGATTTCCGCTTGCATCCTCTGTGCTCAGGGCAGCAGAAAAGTTCTTAGCACAAAGTAACGTGTAAAATAATGGAAGGATGAAAGCGGCTTTCGTCCCCGAGTCGTTTTAATGTATTCGTCTGTGTATCATATTCAAATTCGACGATTCCAGGTCCCCGGCCCTTCGAACTTTGCAATCTAAGCTCTCCGGGCGGTGAAATTCGCCTGTACTTACTAAAAGAGCGACATTATGCGAGACCACGAAATTTCTGAAGGCTGCCGAGCGATTATTTCTGACTCAGCTCGGGGAATGTATTACAATAGGTAGGTGGTCGGCGGTTGCGAAATTGTTATTGATTTATCGATTGCAGTTGTTACGGATATACGTGGAAAAGAAGAAAAAAAGAGAGGAAAGCGAAAAATCGATACGGGTATTATACTGAACTAATATTTTGAGAACAACGGCGGTAACGGCTCGCTGTTGTCCGTCGCGTGTATTTTCGTAACGAGTTGGAAAACCGGGAACGCGACGCTGTGAATGTGATGTGCACACGATACCGGCAGCGAGATTACGCGGCAGCTAATAAACGCGGTTAATTATAACACACCGGTCGAATAATCGGATTAAAGTCCAACATAACGATGGGATTATTGGAGGACCGTTAATATAGTTGTTCTTGCCGAGTAATGTGGATCGAGACAAAGCTGTTTAAAATACCCCGGGGGATGTTGATTACCGTATCCGGTTCTGTCTTCCGTACATGCGTAAACGCGCCGCGACAAGCATAATTCTCTTTACACCTCGCGTAACGAAATTTTACGAAACGCGAATCCACGATTTCGTTACAACGTACAAGTTACTAAAAATAATCTAATCTTTTTGCGCCTGCTAGCACGTAATGTGGAACGCGAATTGTTCATTTTAGAGTTACGACGGCGACGAATGAGGGGAGAATATTGCTTCTATGAATATTTCAGTGGGAAACGTGAAAAATGATAATTCAATACCCCGTCGGTTTAAATCCGCTTCTGCTTCGTACCACTTCGAGGAGAATATCGATATTCATGAAAACCGCCGTGGCCGACCGATTTTTTAGAATACTTCTCTTCAAATTTTATTCGTTGACTTCGATCGGTGGAAAATGCACACGCAAGTAGTATTTTTGAAAACGTCTAAATACCGAATAGACATTGCAATAAGAAATCTTTCTGTTAAAAAATTTCAATTCATTATATGTCCTTTCAAGAGCATCGCAAAGTCAAATGAGTATCAGAATCATCGCCCCTAAAAAAGTAACAACATTCTTCTGAAAATCTGTTCCTTATATTTTTCGAGATATTCACACGTTTCCAGAGAAATCAGACACGCTGTATAAAACTCAAAATCTGTCACCGTCCTCTTCTGCTTCGTACCACTTCGAGGAGAATATCGATATTCATGAAAACCGCGGTGGCCGACCGATTTTTTAGAATACTTCTCTCCAAATTTTATTCGTTGACTTCGATCGGTGGAAAATGCACACGCAAGTACTATTTTTGAAAGCGTCTAAATTCCCGACAGACATTGCAATAAGAAATCTTTCTGTCAAAAAATTTCAATTCATTACATGTCCTTTCAAGGGCATCGCAAAGTCAAATGAGCATTCGAATCATCGCCCCTAAAAAACTAACAACATTCTTCTGAAAATCTGTTCCTTATATATTTCTAGATATATTTGCCCGTTTCGAGATAAATCAGACGCGCTGCATATAATTCAAAACCTGTCACGGTCTAGGTGTGACACGTGCTCAAACACCGACACACTACAGGCTTCCATTCGTCGAATAATTCGAGAAAGTCGCAACACAGCGCAACAAATAAAAAAAAAACCACCTCACCGTCATCCGACCCCAAAATTCCCCCGGTATCCGCCACCGCGCTCGATTCTCAAACGAACCAAACCGTCGCTAATATCGTTTCCATCGATCGCGCGCAGTCCAAACACGGTCTACCCGCTAAAACGTTCGTACATATCTCCTCCGCGAAACCGCCCCCTTTTCGTGCATCAGTCAACACCGTCTCCGACATTCATCGGAATACGGGCATGTTTGCGCTCATCGGAGTCGAACCTGTCGCGCACCGTCATCGGATTTGCGACAGTCGATCGCCCCGTGTTAACGACGACGTCGACGCTCCTTCCTGCCCGGACAACTCGGCCCCCGTAACTTCCGTATAAACATCCACGAATTTATCTGTTCCGACCGGGACGAGAGCCGAAAGAAGGAGGCGTTTCAAGGTTTGCGGGGAGGGGAAGGTTAGGCGATGCGCGCGGGAGGGCGGGGGCGTGAGGCAGAAGGCAATCGGCTGCGTGTTCGAAACAGCCCCCGGGGGCACGACGCTCAACTTTGGCAGGAGAATTCCAATTTTGGCCTCTTTCAATTTAAGGCTACTTGTCTTCCTCGCCGTCTTCTCGTCCGTCTTGTACCAGAGAGCAGGCAGACTCGTTGCCTTCCTCCCTCCTCACTCCCACCCCCCCTCTCTCTCTCTCTCTCACTCTCTCGCTGCCGTCATTTCAATCCGCCATTCCTTTTCTTCGGCTTCCAGCCGACTACGACTCCCCGATTCGTGATACAACCTCCTTCTCAACCACCCCCTTCCACAGGAAGAGGTTCCGCCGCCATTGATCAGACGCCTCCGACGAGAAATCGAGCGTTCCTCCTCGTCGATCTCTCCCCGTCCTGTGTCTCCCGTCCTCGTTCAGGCCCGCAGGCCATCGTTATTACTTTTATTATCGTTGTTATCGTTAATATCGGGGACCACCGGCTTGTGGACCTGAACGGGGAAGCTTCGACGACGGCGCACCGATTGGGGGCTGGATTGTTGTGTACGCACCCGATTCCCACAATGGGGGAAGATTTTGATTGGAATATTTTCGACAGTTTCACGGGCATCCGTCAGAAACGCGGAATCAATTTGTTTTGCGGTGTTATCTACACTGGTGTGCAATGTTAAAGGAAAATGTTCGTTCAATTATTCCCCGCGGTTAAAGCGTTGTAACTACACGAAGGAACGACGTAAAACATTCACGATTACGATCAAAGAATTTCTGTAAGAGGTAAAAACTGTCCCACCTTTTGCTTAGCTTTTCATGCATGGTGGGATATATTTTAACCCACCTGGAAAAGTTGAAGTTACTCATAGTCATACAGTTTAATATTTTATTTCAAGTTTTTCGTTCAGTTGGCAATGCTATGTGCCAATGATAAGTCCGTAAATAATTGAAAGAAAAGTTTATGCAAATCAAAACGCATCAGTAGATTATGTGTGCTGCTGTGAGTAAGGTTGGCGCATAGTTCGACGCAGCGAATTCGCAAAATTCTGTGCAACTGAGGTTTTTGTATTCTTTAAAAGCGTGTGCCTGAAAGAGTTATAGCCTTTGCGAATTAAGTACTTCTAACTTCCTGTTAATACGAGTACAATTGAACGAAACTTCCTCTGAACTGGACAAAAATTACAGGTTTTCAATTTTACATCAATTTCTGTTTCGAGCCACCCACTCATTAACAATAAATTCAAACTGAAACCTGACGGTGCACAGGCGATTAAGCAAATATTTCATTTCTAGCGTTAACCTGCCCCAATAGTTTGTCGTCGGCACGGTCCCGTGGCCGGAAGGGTTCACGATGCACCGGTGCATATTGAGCACAGTAATTCAAGAAAATTGTCTGGGTCATAAGAGTGCCCCCGGCCGGTGTAATTACCGCAGACTATTACCCCCGGTTCGAGCAACCGAGAGGAGAACGCAATCTCCATGAATCCTTTCGGTGCTCCACTCGGATTCCGGGGTATTCCGTTAAATTACCAGCATGTTAAGTATCATTACTAAGCACGGCCGCTATCCGATGACTTATCTCGGAGGAAAGCTACCAAACAAGGGTCTGCCGTGCGGTCCTAATCGCTCGAGTCAGGGAATAAAGCAGCAGCAAAAAGGAAACGACGTGCGGGCGGCGCCCGGGTTGTTTTCTGTGGAAATAACGATCATTTGGGGAGGCAGAACTAAAAATGTTTATCCTCCAACCGTGGCCAAGGCATTACCGCAATTGGCTGCGCTCAGGGCTGGGAATTGCGTCGGACTAACGTGTCGCGTGCTTATTCGAAGGAACTCCGGCAATAACCCTTGCTGATGCCGCCCCACCGGAGGGGCGAACCTGGACATTGTTAGACGCGCACGAGCGCCAAGCAGCCAGCTCGCTGCCAAATTAGTATTGTTACCGAGTCAATAATTTCTTCTGTCCAAGCGGCCGTTGTTTGTTTTCCACTCGCACGAATTCTCATTCACCGGCTCAAGGTCTCGCCGCCGGAACCTTCCGATGTTTACGAAAACACGCTGCCGCCCGGATAAACATACTTCTGCTTTGCCGCATCGTCCGAGACGACCCTACTGCGACAGCGTTGTATCGTAATATTCTTTTCTTTCGATCGCAATAAAATTACACACTTCCATCAACAATATACATTAAAGTACAACCTCATCCAAGAAATTGTTAACGAAATCCCGATATTCGTACCAGTCAAAGATATCCGCTACAAGCAAGGGTTCGTTGATTCACTTGCTTGAGTCTGTATGGTAATTTTCTTGCCCGTGACATTTTTCGATTAAAATGTCAACGTAAATTGCTTTCGGTGGGAATTTACCCGAGCCGGTTCGTTCATTAACGCGCATACTAAAATCGATCTGCATTTCAATGGATGTATTTTCATACTCGGTATAAAAAAAGAAATCAAATACCGTCACTTCTAAGCACTTGTTTCATAGTGTATGGTAACCACCATGGTTGCGCCTCGAATAATTCTAACTGAAAAATCTGGAGTGCCGCAACATTCAAATTGCTTTCCATTGGTCTTTGAGATACAAATTCCGGTGGCAAAAGCGGTTAAAATGAAACAGAAAAAAAACAGAGGAAAGTGTTTTCTGCATGCGCCTCGCCGACCGCGTTTAATTGCGTTTGAGAGTGACTTTCCCGGCGGAGTCGGGTATTTGCGTGGATATTTCAGTTTCACACTTTTCCGTTCGCCGTTTTCGTTCGTCGACGACCGATGGAATGTTTGCCGGGAGTCAGTGTAAACAATACCTCGGCGTGCCGGCCGAGCTTTTACCTCGGGCTCGGGCTGCGCCTCGAGATCGTAACGGAAGGAAACAATTTCTGCTCTGTTTTCAGGCGGAAGTCGAAGTTGTGGAACAGTATAGCGACCCGAGGGACAGCAAGTCCAAGGCGTACGTCGAGCCCGGAGCGGAATCGTCGCTGCCGACGATTTACAGCAAAGTAAATCGCAACTATTGCCGGCCGTATACGGGTAAGTGGTCCGCTTGCGTGCGCGTCACTCAAAAGAACCCTATCTTGTCGCCGAGATTACGGTCCTTTTATCCCGACTGTTTATTCTCTCGAAGATCCTTAAACGCTCCGCGGAAAGAAAGTTTCGCCGGCCGGCGGAAATTGCTCGAAGAAACGATTCCGTCCAAGGAAACCGATACAATTTTCGAAATGGAAGAATTACTCGACAGTAGGTAACTTGTGATAGATGAAAATACAGCTTTCGAAGTTGAGGTTCATTTATCTGTAGGTTCCTTCATAACTGTGCTATATCGGAAAGAAGCGTAACAATTTTCCTTCAAGCGACAACCTGAGAGGGAATTATTAATCTACATAAATGGACAGTATTAAGAAATGAAAGTATTACAATACACTGTACTAGTAGAAGATTTTAATAACTACTTTTATCAAAATATTTTAATCGATACACACGATGTAAAATGATCCTGAATATCGGGGACGATGTACTTTAGTAATCTAGATTAAAATTTTATGAGACGAGATACTCTGTGTATGCATGTTCGAGGACCTCTGCAGATGTACCAGCTGCGCAGAAGTAAATATAGGGAATTATTACTGCACTGTTTATGCCAAAAGATGCAGCATACTCGGATACGATATGCATGCGACCGATCCTCGTAAATCCGTGCAAATCCTCAAGTGCAGACAAAGACAACGACTGGTGCTCGTAAATTTCTATTAGGGGCAGTACGTATCTAATGAACCGTTCGGATTATATATACATATATATATATATATGTACATCGTTCGATCGGACAGTTTCGGTATTATAATAAATAAACGAGAACCATCGCTCGTAAATCGTCGACTTATCCTGGCGTCTGGATGATAGCCACTACCGCGCTTTTCTGACTCCGCTTATCGATTGGCCCGCTAGCTGTGTGTCCAACTTTCAGCCAACCAGCTATCATGCTCCCCCGTTCTTCTTTTTTTTTTTTCATTTTCATTCGAAATCCTTTCTCACCAAGTGGTTGATCGGACATAATGCAGGACCGAGTAAATATCGTGGTGCGGATGCTGTTATCGGAGCCAAGGATCCTTCTCAAAGTATTGATCTCTGGGGGAGAGGGCTAGTTCGGTATGCATTCACGAGCATCCTTCAACTTAACACTTTAAAAACCACTCGTTTAAAAGCAGGAAGAAATTTTTCATTTTTCTTCCTCATTTTTGAGGATTTCGACAGCAGAAACTAAGTATTGAAAGAATATTGCATGGAAAATCAATTTTTGGTAGTATCAATTGTAAGCTATCTGTTGACAAAGAGGCTCATGCACTCCAGCTAATTTTTATTTTATAATTACAAGCGATCCTCGAATAACATGGTACTTTTTAACAACTCTAAAAAGGATTCTTTTTCACAGTAGTCTAAAATTTCGTACAGTTAACTTGTTCTGGAAAATGTGAATACTTTCATATAAATTACTCGTTAAAGTAGAAATGGACTAATTTGTCTTATAAAAATTGTAAGAGCTCTTTAGAGATTTCTAGCTTTAGAGCTTTATTATAACGCTTTAGAGCTTTAAATAAAACGAAAGATTACAAATGGGAGGTTTTGATTTAAAAAAAGAGAATTTTTAATTGCGTGATTTGTATATCTTAATGAGAAAATCACAGGGTGAATCGTCCCAAAACGATAGAGTAGAATTAGTCACGTTGAGCTTGCTTACAAATCGATGCGGATGAAGTATAAAAGATACGCAAGATATATTAGTTGCATTTATTGATTTCGATATATCGATGCGAACGGAAATATTCCCCGAAGCCCACGGCAATGTAATAATTCGAACGTCAATCGGGATTCAGATCGGGATCCGGATTTGGACCTTCACCGCGGTGAAATCTATTTCTGATATCCAGCGGGACGCAGCCATATAAATTACCTAGCCCGATCCATTTCTAGTCTTGTGGACCGATGATATTGCCTGTATCTACTTCTCTCGCCAAATCGCCATTTTAGCCTGACAACTTTTTGCCAGTCTACGTTGAAACAAAGAACGAACAACGCGATTCGAATCTATTTATTTCGAAGTGAAATTGAATTTAACATGCAATCAAATAACTAACGAAGAAACAACAAAAAATCGAGTCCGGAATGGAATGAATTCCAATTTTATTTCTGTTACATTCACGGGATGTAATTGTTGCGATGGTGTGTAATTTCACATAAATTCAAATCTTGGGGGTGGTGTACGGAAATTTAAATGTGAGACATAATTGTAAATTTAAATTTGGAATATAATTGTACGCGAAGTTAAATTTGGAATATAATCGGGCGTGAATTTTAATTTAGGATACAATTGTACGCGAAATTAAATTTGAGATGCGACTGTACATAAATCTAAATTTTCAACGAACAGATTGGATTCAAGTTGTTGGACTGCTTCGATTAGAGCAACAAATCAATGCATACGTGATATCTGAACGGTTTGTGGGTGTGAACACTAGGGATGCAGTCCGCCATTGGGGACATGTACCGATCAGTACGGAATTGATCTGTTGCTTAAGTATATGTCCGGGAGACCATAAGTTCTGGATTATAGAGTTAACAGAAATTCCCGCGCCAAACCGCAAATTAATGCGGCGAGCCCCCGACGATACAGCCGATACTCCGATGTACGAATTATTGAGGGAACAACTCAGTTAACGCAGAGCAAGAGAGGCGGAAGAGACCCTCGATAATTGAACGGCGCACACATGCTAGCGGGTCATAGTCACCAATTGATCGAACGTTCTCGAAACCGGGTATTTGCTCTTTGTCGAGCACCAAATTCCAAAAAACTTCTCGCACCGCGCTTCAAAAAATATTTCGATGCCGCAAACACAACCGTTTTCAAATCCAAATGTCCATCGATACAATGTCTCCAAAAATGACTGTTCAGTATTTGGATTTTAGAATTGGGATTTTTAAATATCTATAAAAATTCGTTGTGGAAGGAACCGTAATCTCTTATCTCACATTATACATCCTAAACAACGTAAATAATTATATTTCTTGGGTGTAAAATTTGTCATCATCTGCCCTAAAGTCCCGTCAAAAGTTTTCAGACTTTGAACAATTTTAGTCGAACATGAAAATGATACACCGCTGAAAACTCGGTCCTGCTGCATTCCTCCGGCATATTTGTCTAGGGATTCTCTCTATATGTCCGTTACGCTATCTTTCTCAATATTTGTGTCCAAATCACAGTCAGTGCCATCTCCCGAGCTCTCAACTATACTTGTCCCCGCTTCGTCGAGTTTCATTGACTCTCCTTGCCTCGGGTCCGGTTCGGACCCGTCCCGAACGTATTCGAAGATAACTGGTTGGTTGCGGGATCCGCTCTGGTATTCGCAGGTGTCCGACTCGCAATCATTTCGTGGCAGCACCGCCTCGTAAACTTTGGCCACTCGTTAACCCGTTTCACGGGAACAAGGGTCCCGGTTGAAGCATCGTCGCGTTGGAATGCCCGGAGTTCCGGTTTGTAATTAACCCCTGTGGGTAGTTATCGGCGGGACATGTCCGAACCGGATCCGAGATGGACGAGCGTGCCGCGCGTATCGTTCGAAAATCCGTTTCCCGTTGCGCCGCCGCTCCGCGTCGCGCCGCGTATTTTAATGGCCGGGCGTATGCAGATTGCCGAGTAACACCGATCCCGGACAAACACCACCGGTGTAATTTGCATCCTTACCGTATTCATGGGCTTTTAATTCGCCGGGCGTCGTGAATGGCGGTCGGGGATCAGCCGGGCGAGAGAGGACGGCGCCTGTGTAAACTTAGCCCGGGTCCCGAAGGTTTGCCACCCTGATAGAGGACGCCCTAGGACGTTGCCCACGCGCTCTTTGATGCGACTTCTTGCCGCGATCCGGCGAGCATTCTAATCGGGCCGAACGATGTTTATTCTGGCCGAGGTGGCTTCCGTTTGCGGCCGCATAAATAATGCATGATCGGTGGAAAGTAATCGGTTAGCCGATCCTACGGCACGGCAACGACGAACTATGCTCCCCTTCGTCCCACCGCGAGAACCCGAAATACCACGTTTCGATATTGCTTTCGATTAGGGCGCTTCGGAGTATCCCGATACTCGGATTACTCATTACAACTGGAAATCCGGGATTTCGGGTAGGCCTCTCATTATCCGAATATTCTGACGCGAGATAACCTATAAAATATCACTCGCGTCGAGCGTCAGTAGAATTGAGGAAAGATAGTGGGGGAAATGCTATAGTCAGCACCGATGTCAAGAACCTGTAGCGTAGTTTATCCCTGATCGAGGAAATTTACCCCCACTATTGATACGCAAGTGGAACAATTCTCGGAACGTGTGACTTTTCGCGGTAACGCTGGTCACAACTTGCATCTTTCGAGGAACAATAATCAAAATCGTGTCTTAATTACAACACGACCAAGCGGAGACATTTACATTTTGATTTTCCACCGCTTTCCCTCAACTACTTCCCTCCGGTGAACCCCTGAGATCCGGCTGCAATCCGCGAAAGAATCCCCGGCATTTCCGTGGCTTTACGATACTTTAATCGCAGAAGCAGAAGACGGTTCCAAGTCCCCCGGATCTTAATCAGAATCTGAAACGAGCACCGTACAAATTCCGGGGCAAAATAGGCAGGCGTAAAATCCGAGTCCCGGAAGTACCTGAAAAAGGCTGCGCGCCATAAACGAGGGGCCCCCATTGCCCGTCATAACAAGAAGCATCTTGCCCAATTAGAGGCTGTGTAAAGTCGTTGCGTATGAACGGTGGGCTGGAGGACAGAATGATCGCGTTTATCTTGGGCGCTATTGGCCGTTCGGTAGAAATATTGCGGAATTAGGAGCAGATTTCGCGTGGCAATGGCGCGTCCTCTCGTTCACGTGAATTGAATCTCCAGTTACGCGGTCGTTAGGGAGAAAATAAGGGATGATAGGGGGACGGTATCGGCGAGATGGGGAGGTCGGAACAGCGTGTCTAGGTCCGGTCGATGCATAAAAGGGTGCCGGTGGAACGTCTGGACTCTCCGCCGCCTACTTCCGGTCACTCGGAACACGTGGCCCGGGTCCGGTATCCAACGTTTCAACCGAAACTTTTCGGTCCCATGGTGTGCGGCTGACGTTACTTGCCAGTGACACCGCGACGGCGACCTCGTCCCATAATGTGTCGTGTGATATTTAATTAAACTCCCCCTGCGAGCCTCCCCTCAATCTCTCCCCCCTTGCTCATCCGCTCCCGCAGCGTTCCGCTCCCGTAGTCTGTGAAGTTTCAAGGGGTTCTTCGGCAGCTCGTACCTCCCACCCACGCACCGTCCCGGACTTATTAACCGTTTCAACAAGGCCCCTTCGCGCCGCGATTTTTCTTGCCCCTCTCCTCGAGCGGATCCAACGTCCGAAGTAATTAAAAATCGGCCGGTTAAATCTAATGAAGTGGAACGGAACGGAGCGGTCCGATCCCCGCGGATTCTCGTTAAGGCAACCTGCCAACGTTGCCACCGTTTTAATAGTGTTTTTGGTCGCTTCCCTTCCTACCGAACTGCTGGTCGCACTTTACGAGTCTGGTTTTTGCAGTTAATGGAGTTTTCAGGCTGCTTCGTGTACTGTGGCAGTATAGGCGAAGCAAGCAGCTTCCGGAGAACTTTTGTTTGGCTGCTGTTGCGGTGGTTTCCTATCGGGCGCAGAGGTTTATTAATTTCACCCTCCGAAATTCGCGCGTTCATAAAAATGTGACGTGTATCGTCAACGCGAGACGATCTCTTTTATCTATGTTAAATGGTACTCCGGCTGGCCAAGCCTGTTCACCTCGGATGGACTCGGCTGTGGGCCCGAGCTGCTCCGAGATAGCCCGAGATGTTGTGCAGGCTAACTGGCTATAGACTGTGAAGTATTAAATACTATAGTTCAAGGTAATATTGTTAGTAGAAGGTACGAATGTACAGAATGCACGTATAGAGTATCAGAGGTGGGAGAAAAATATTTGTCTGCTTTAGTTGAATACAGTAAATAAAATAAACATGATTTTGGTGTGTTCCAAAAATTGTCAACGTTAATAGCCTCGATAGTCGATCATTCCCCAAACTTGCGACTCGTTGAGCCGCGAGGATTCGCTTCTTGGCTCGAGAGACCTCGAAGCAATTTAGATCCTTAGCCGTGAGCGATGTCGACGGTGTTACTTTTGACGGCAATTATTTCCACAATTATTTCATATGCATGAACGCGGGAGAGCGGAGACAATAAACAGCGTTTAGCCAGCGTTTGATGTGAATCAAGCAGTCCCCTGTCGCGGAGCCGTTGGATGAACGGACAAACGGACGGACGGCTTGTCATTTGCATACGATGAACCCGAAGCGGCGTTAACTGCTCGGGGACGCGGAACGAGCTACAAGTCACCTGGTACCGGTAATTGAAACGAGGGTAGCTTCCACGAGGGTCGGTCCAAGAGACAATCAGTATAGGAGAAAAGTTCTTTCTCGTCGTTCGAGTAATGACGTAGCCGGTATTTTCAACCGAAAGGGACGAAACGCGTTGATTAACGACGCTACGAATTTTCAGTTGCTCGTTTTCTACAATTACGTCCTGCGGTCCCCGCAACGAATCTATTCGAAACTTTTTCCTATTAGCTGCACCTCTCTCGACAAACACGGTTTGTTATCTAACGACCTTGAAGACACCGATATTTTGTTCTAGCTCTTAAAAAATTAAAACCGATTCCAATAGGAACTCTCACCGTTTCGAAATGGTTCCCAACCGAAGCGGCGAACTATTTTCAAGTCGGATTCCATCTAATTATTTCCCTCCCTTGGCTTCTATTAATAAAAGTAACATAAATTGTGACGATTATGATGAACGTTGTACAGTCCAATGGGTAATCACTTTACCCGAACAGTGTGCAACAAATTAGCAAGTTTCGTCGTTTTTTAAAAGATATGCTGTCGTCATTTGAAGTAAAAATTCAACAGAGTATCAGCAACAGTTTTCTGCGAGTATCCCGAAATCTAAAAGCGACCACCGTATATTGGAACAGGAAAAAGTTGTTCAAAATTTTCGAAATCTACAGCACACTTCAATTAATAATAACACGGTTTCAATTTTTTCAAGCAATGTAATTTAAGGATTTAAAGTTATGTACTTATTTGTTATATTCCTAATGTGTTCTACGGTTCCTACATTATTAATGCTTAACAGTAAGATGTACATATATTACTAATGTATAGCTTTATGACCCCCTATGGGGAGTTTCAATTAAGCTTTCAATAAAAAAAAAAATAACACGGTTTGTTATCTAACGACCTCGAAGACACCGATATATTGTTCTAGCTCTTAAAAGATTAAATCTGTTCAAACCAATTCCAATAGGAACTCAAACATAAATAAACAGAACATAAATTACGGAACATAAATTATGACTATTATACTGAAATTTGTACAGTCCAATGGGTAATCGCTTTACCCGAACACTATGCAACAATTTCGCAAGTTTCTGTTACAAGTGTCCACCGATTCAGAGGTGCAGATTTACTCCTGGAGCGGACGTCCATTACTTTTTCTACAACTTGTACACGCGACATATCCGAACGCTATCGAAACATCCGAACACCTGTCGAAAATCGCCACGAACATTCTGGACCATCGCAAATCAGCGTCGCTTACCTCGCGCGTCTCGTTTTCCCCGTTGTTGCGAATGATTCCGGAGACGACTATATTTCATCCGGGCATTAAGCCCGATAGAGAATGAACCGTTGTCTCACCGGGAAGACGCCCTCTCCGGGAGACATTAAGGGCTCGTCCGCGAGTTATGTTTACGACATCGCGATCCGCCGCGCGACAGTTTTAGTATTCCACCTTGGCAGGAGTGGGCGGGGACGGCGAAAGTTTGTTGGATTGCCGTGAAGATGAATAGTTAAGCTTTCCCAGCCCCACCAGGACGTCCCGAATTTCCGTCTTTACTAGCAGAGGCATCCCCTCTTTCCTCCACGTCATTTCCCTTTCTGCTCCACATCCGAGCATGGACCGAACCCCTGATGTCCCCACCCCCCGCGCCGACGTTCTTCACTTTCTCGCCTGGTAAACTAGATCATTTACAAACTGTCAACGGCATGGCTCCGCGCCTCTGTTCGTCGTTCTGCGAGTCCGTGTCGGATCTCACGGCGAGATCTCAATCCGGCCGCACGTTTCGGAGAAACTCGCGAATCTCTCGCCGCGGCCCCCGAAGTGTTCTCTCGCGGAACTCGCGGCGCGCGATCCTCCGTCGCGGATAATTTCGCGCGGCGGAGCTTGACGTCGAGTGGCTTCCGGAGAGAGCGGATCGAACGGAGCCGGGTCTTAGAATTTGATTTGCCGAACTTGGACGTCGAGAGTTTCGCTGAATCGTGATCCGCGGTCGCTGGAAGATTGCTGATGTTTTTAAACTGACGGGAGCTTGCGGAGACTGCGCGCCTGCAGTGGAAATATTTGTTGGATCGTGGTAAATGATTTAAATCAGGTCGTTTCATCTAGAAACGATCGGGTCCGTGGCAGCAATCGTCATGCGAAGATTTTTACAGAAACGATTGCTCCGGAACTGATACGCAGAGCATTCTCTGTCTCTATCTTAACGTTTACGTAGCACTAAAAGTGACTATTTTACGTTATTTTATAGAAATAACGAGGACGTGCTGCTTTTTTAAGATAATACATACCCAAGGAGATAAATATGTGTTGAGTAATTCCTCATGGATGTACCTTTAGAATCTTAATAATCGTAAATTATGAATATTAGAACCCGCCATTTTGACGGATCCCGTAAACCTGGTGTTAATAAAACAGATTCATAAAGTAATTCGAACTTGTAGCTAAAGGTATCCAGTTACTGCTGTTAATATTTGGTAGTTGTTCTCAGTAGCGAATATACAAAGCAACATTGTACATTTTATTTATAAACATGATCGGTTTATCGTGCTAGCATTGCCTCGCTTTGAACAGATTCCATTTGAACAGTTCTTCACAAGTGTCACGACAATGGGCACTGTGGGAAAGGGTGCGATTGAATATGATGAGGAACGCGGCCTTCATTCCGATGCTCGTTGTGTTCCGCGTTTCCCCTGAAATTTCAGCCCTCGATTAGTTCCAGGCTGCAGTCACAGGATAAAATAAAAGATTGCAATTTAGCATGAAAGGAGTTCCATTATCGAATCCCATTCTAATATATTACAGGACCGTCGCTCTGTAGTTACTGTTGGCAATCATGGCTACTGGCAAACGAATCACCGTCGTAACCCTATCATTTCGTTTCGCGTACCACGAAATCGAGCTCTCCGGAGCAATCAATGCTTCATATAGTGTATGGCTGTCTGTACGCTACTATTTCACTCGATTGTACCGTGAAATCAGCAAGTTTGCAATTTTATGGGTGCTCCAGTTCCGGTCGTAGACGCCAACGAGATGATCGGTGTCTTTCAAGTAACAGTACGTCGTACGAATATACTCGTCCTTTGTTTTTTAACGATATACTGTCGTCATTTGAAGTAAAAATTCAATAGAGTATCAGCAACAGTTTTCAGTATCAGCAACATTTTCAGCAACAGATATTGGAACAGGAAACAGTTGTTCAAAATGTCGAAATCTATAGCATACTTCAATTTCATCAAAATTAGAGGAGTGGTACTTTCTAAACATTTACCTACAAATTTTCTGTCTGAATTCCAACAAAGTGGAGTGAAATGAAAATTGATTTTCCTTTTTTAATATGTTTTCATGTATTCCACAGAGAAACTGTGGACTCCACATGTTTATATCAAGTGCAGAAAGGAAAATATTTATATTTTATTTTATATATATATTGATATTTCTTTTCATTTTTGCCTCCATAAACGCGGCAAACACTAAACCTACCGACATTTCATGTATAGGAAAGGTCAATAAGTTACATGGCGATACAGTAACGTTGTACACAAGAAATACTAAACGAAATTTCAAAAACGGTCATTTGACCGCGCGTTGGTCGTTTTAGTGTTAAGGGTTAATAGGTTGAGAACAACATAACGGTATTTTTAAATTCTTCTAATGTTTTTGCTGTTTTAAATTACACCTACTTATTTTTGTCGTAAATGCATAAGAGCCGTTTTGTAATGGTCACCGAGAAAAAAGTTTACACGTAATCAGATTGCAGTCACGTCCCCCAAGAGTTCAGCGACAACTTCGGGAATGATTGTGTGGTATTAAACAGAGAACACTGCCTTTAACGAAGGAACTGTTGGGAGGGGGTGGAGGGAGGGTTGGGGGAATCTCGTAGAGCAGACAATGTAACGTCTCGAGACACCGATCTCGACTTTCACTCGAGTCAGGAAAAGTTTGCACGGCGAGATAGGCGATCGCCGGGAACGAGGACTATTTCTTGCCGCGGGTGCTTGCGGAACATCTGACACGGAGATTAGGCTTAAGCGTTCGCGAAATTATCTCGCAACGATATGCAAATGCCGCGGCATAAATGCTAATTGTAATTGGCCATGAAATGAATTCGGGGACCCTTTTCGACGGTTGCGTGGGGAGGCGGACGACGTCCTTGCACCGAGCCAAAAAGCTCTGTGCCTCCTCGTTTAGCAGGGTTGTGAGGGGAAGGGGGCTAGCAAAATGGCGCGGTGGTCTGTTTGAAAATTTTCTTTCCACCTCGTTTGGGAGCCCTACAAAGGGAAAACGTCGTTCCGCCGCGCGATAAAACGGGGACAAAGCTTTGCCCGCGATTAACAAAAGTATTGCCCCGACCAAGAATCCGCATCGGCGCGTTCACCGCCCGGCGGAAAACGTTGGCCTGGCCGCGCGGGAAGTTAATGCGAAGCGACCGGGGGAGGGGAAAAAAAATTCATTATTGCGTCCATCAAAAGGTCATTGTCTGGTCCGTTCCCGGACAAAAGATGCTGATGAGATGCAGCGCGACTGTAATGTAATTAAACTCCCATTTCACGTCGCTCGACTGGCACCGTGGTCGACTCTTCGAGGTGCTCGACGAGTTGGAAATTCTGTAAAAATAATCGACTTGATATACAAGGGTGTCTGTGGCTTTTCGTGATTGAAAATGGACCAAATTTTTCTGCATTGCCTCGACAAAAAATTTTCGTCGTAACATCTTCCAATTGGATCTTGCAGTTTTGTAGACACTGATACGTGAGGCATCTCAATTTTGCAATATTCTGACCAATAGAATTAGTAGACCACGTGGTCCATTTTATTGAATGTGTTTGATTATCTTCTATAGAGTAATAGCATCTCATATATGGATTTTGTTATAGATTTTACGTGGATGAAAATAATTTTCTATTTGAACGTTTTCCGAAAGTACATTTCATGAACTGTTTTCTGTAAAAATTGGATAGAAAAATATTCATTGTTGCAGTCACAGTTGAATGGTCTCTATAAATGTATCAACCAGCTTGTAATTTTTCCATTGCAATCTTTGAGATGAAAACTCATGCGACATGAAGAAATTTTGCAATATTCTGACCAATAGAATTAGTAGGCCACGTGGTCCATTTTATTGAATCTGTTTGATTATCTTCTTTAGAGTAATAGCATCTCATATATGGATTTTGTAATAGATTTTACGTGGATGAAAATAATTTTCTATTTGAACGTTTCCCGAAAGTACATTTCGTGAACTGTTTTCTATAAAAATTGGATAGAAAAATATTCATTGTTGCAGTCACAGTTGAATGGTCTCTATAAATTTATCAACCAGCTTGTAACTTTTCCATTGCAATCTTTGAAATGAAAACTCATGCGACATACAGAATTTTTTCAATTCGTCACAGTGGTTTGCCATGAGGGTTGCCTTCTTCAGTCGTCCCATCAAAAGCACCAACAATCTCCCAACGTTGCTCGGCACAAAAAAATGGCCGAGAGTCTGTTTGGTCGTAGACTGATCCGGAAAATAAATAACCTTGTTATCGAATCGAATTTATTCAAGCGTGGTTGGTGTCGTTTCTGTCAACACCAATCGTATCCGGGTCGAATAAGAGAAGCTCGTGGAATTCGTGCATACTAGCCCGGTTCGGAAGTCCGCGTTGAGCACACAGGGCCGGCATAAGATTAAATATCAAAACGAAAGTAAACCGAACGATTGATTAATCGTGAAAGAGAGGAGCGACGGGCAGTCGACCGAGAGGGGAGAGAGAGAGAGGATGTGTTAGAGGCGACGAACAGGACAGTTGCTTGGGATTGCCCGCGAGCCTCTGGACCGGGATTGATCAGAGGCCGCGCGCCCTTGATGAGGCTAGCCCCACGGCCGCAAACGGTCGTGCTCACGTGTGACCACCGATGTAGATTTCAATTGAGCAATGTCTACCGGTAGGGAAACCGGATAATCCGCGTGCGTCGCTATCACTGCGGGCGACAGCTCCGACACCCTGCTCGGACACCTCCCTCGTTGCCCGGTCTGCCTCTCGGCCGCCGCGGAAACCCTCTCGCAACGGGCCAAACATTGATTTTATTCCCGGCGGGATCAATCGAACCGAAGGTATGCTGACTGACACGGCGCGCTCGCCTAAACGCGCTCAACCCGAATGCTGGCATGCGACTCGCGCGTGTGGCATTCGGCGACTTTGAATACGCCGGTCGAATGGTACTCGAACGATATCATGCTCGTTCGGGTGGCTAAGATTCGCTCACAGTGTTTCTTACAGAAATATTTCCACGTCTGTGTGAATCCTGAAACGTGAAAGAATGCTTCAAGCATCCACGGTCTCAGTCGTTTTGCGAGGTGTCTTTCAGCTTCTGACTATAGCAGATCACCTTTGACTCGTAAAGTATACAAGGTGACTCGTTCTTCTGGTGTAGATTGTTATTTTTATTAAGATAGAAGAGCGCCGTTCATATTTTTCCTTCAAGGTCATCTTTTTTATTTGCAATTTCCTTATTTTTGACATAATGAATAACTCTTACGAACGTAAGGGTAAACGTGGTGAACGTGAAGATCGTAGGGGTCGAAATACAATCACAACCGAGTCAATACGCAAGTCGAAGTGTATATATCGTCTTGTGACCTACGCGCAAGTTCATAATAAACAGGTGTTGGAAGGTTAAAGTTCGGCATGAAAGCTGTAGCCTGCACGATATAACAGCACGATACAAATTTGCTAGTTTATATGCTTCATCTACCCATTTATTCTCTGCGTCCACAGAAGGATGGATTAGGTGTTCAGAATGTCAAGGTTGGGTTCACGAACATGTGTGAAAGGCGATGACGAGGGCTTTGTTTGGGTCCGTGACATGTGTAAACAGCTGGTTCCCCGATTTTGTTCTGTATGCAGAGGACTACCCTTGTATGAAAAAATATTTCATTGTTCGTAGGTTTAATTTCGGAAATGTGTTTAAGATAAAATGCATTTTAGTAGACAGATATCTTTCTCCGACTGACATTAGAATATTTTTTTTTTTATTGAAAACTTACTTACTATACATTAATTACTATACATTAGTAATATATGTACATCTTACTGTTAAGCATTAATAATGTAGGAACCGTAGAACACATTAGGTATATAACACATAAGTACATAACTTTAAATCTTTAAATTACATTGCTTGAAAAAATTCATTAGAATATTAGTATTCGAGAAGTGATCTACTATCCGACAATTGTTTCCCTCTTCCTGGATTCTCTAATACAGTGCTATATCCAATCTATTCTTAGTAATGGCCGATTCCAACGGCACATACTTTCCAACGTAATAATGTTGTGAAAATCCAACGTTACTTTCCACGTAAAACCATACGTGAATATAAAAGGAAGATCGTCAGAATTGTAATGCAATTATTTAATCGTCGTTCAGAACACTGCGATTGCCCTGCAGACAGCCCAGCAAATCACAGCCTTGATGGTTACCCCGCCGCGAAGTAATTTTTAAAACGATCTGTAATCGAGTTCGCCGTGCCTACAGTTCCTTTTATTTCTTCCCCATAGAGAATCCTCAGGTGTCGGTGCAGGCACACGGAAATCTGTTTCGGCCGACTTAAATTAGATCGGCCGTTCAATTTAGCCGGTGCGCAGAGTCGCGATATTGGATTTGGACATTTGGGAACGCTCCCCGAAAGTTTTTCGGCTCTCGAAACGCCGTGCTACTTTCCGCGAGAAGAGACAGTCTATAAAATAGAAATCCACGGGCGTGTATGTCGGCGCAGTTCGATCGTAACTCGATCAAATAACCGGAACTCTCATTTAACGGCATTTTATGGCGCGTGCCACCGGCAACAGCAAGGTCGGTCACGCGTCGTGCCGTTTAGTCAACGCGTCAATCGTTGTTTGACATTACTGGACTGCGGATCTTCAACAAAATAAAAATTTTCTTCGCCAACTGTAAGAAACAGGAACCTAACACAAATATCTTCCGTCCTTTAAAAATTGGATAGAAAATAAAATATCGATACAAGACGAAAATTTTCAAATATTCTTTCAGGATTCGGAATAGCTCGCAATCGTTTGTTCTCCCAAGGATTTCCCGGTGTTAAAAGGTTTCTGCGCATCGTAAAGCACGCCTCGCTCGCTCTTTACTTATCCGTCGTTCTTCCATCGACGCGCTTTTCCACGCCGAGCACGACAAATGTTTTCTTGAGACATGTGCACGAGTCGCGCGACCTTTGCTCACCTTTTTCCGGGGATCCCGGCGACGCCGTTGATTCCGCTCGGCAAAGGGGCAACGAGCACAAAGAACGGGAAAACAGGGCACAAAAAAAAAGGGGAGTCTCTCGTTGCAGAAGGACATCTTCTCCGGCGCGAACTTTCGGCGCGATACCTTTCGCCTCGTATTGATGTGTCCTCGAGTGAAAACTGCGTAAGATGTTCCTCTTTTGATGGTCGCCTGCCGTTTTAAGATAATTTCCGGTGGCGTGAGCCTCTGAGGGATAAGCACCGGCGTGGGGAAAAGGGCGCTCGGGCCAGGGGCGGAGACTCGAAGAAAGCCCGGGGACAGAATAAAATTACTAGAGTAAGTAATTTGAGGACCGGCCGAATAATTGCCACTCAAAACGTTCAAAGGACGACGCGCGACGCTTCTTTTCCGCGCCTCTTAAATTTATCGTTCGTCTGGTCCCGTCGCGCACATGTTTTCCCCTTCGCTTGGCGAACACGGACCAAAGACGGCACCCAGCCCGTCCGAGGAAAATTTCGATGAAAAGAACTGTCTCCGTAATCGCATCTTTCCGGCGCCGCTTCTTTGGATGCTGCACAAAGCGGCCGACGCAAAGGGTTGATTCTTCGTGCAAATCGTAAGTGCGGACGCGCAATCTTCGTCTGCGAGAACGTTCGTTCATACAGTCTGAATACAAAACCTCTACTATTCTTGTCAAACCGAGTGGGTGTGTTATTTTAGTTGCAACACGTTTTAATTGTATCGAGAGACAATTAAGAATGGCTGAATTCAGGCAGCCTGTACATCTGGCTTCCCCGCAAATGAAATACCGTTAACGGTTTTGTAACCCAACATAGAGAGACGTAGTAGCATCATCATTCACCGGAATTTAATTTCCTCCACGAACCGCTGCGGTACATTAAATGTAGAGTTTTTGTTTCGATAACTGTGCGAAGACTTTTAGTACTAGGTTTACGGGATTCCTCAAAATGGCGAGTTCTAGTATTTTTAATTTAAGATGCATGCATGAGAAAATATTTAGCAAATTTATTTCTTTGGTTATATATTATTTTAAAAATATTGCTAAAAATGTGAGTAGCACGTTCTTGTTATTTGTATAAAGTAATACAAAATGGTCGCTTTCAGTGCTCCGTAAACCTAGTGTTAATTATCATAAATATTATGAAGTTCAGCTGTCTAGTGATGAGGCGTACTGTTCATAGGGTTAAATTATCAATAATCTGCGAGATACTGAAAGTGATCGAGTTGGATAGAGAGATTTATTTGTTTCCCTAATTAAAATGTGTCCAATCATCTCGCATTCATACAGGACTTTCTGCTAGCGTAACGAGAGGATGACTCGTTTTCAAAGTAAACCTCTCGCCCTCTCCCTTAATTTATTCTTTCTTTGTAGCAAGTCTTGTATTTCTTCGTCGTAACCTTGACTCGTTAGGAGCTGCTTTTTGCTCGAGTAGAACGTGCCCTGAAGCAGGGGCAGTCTTCAAAGAAGCTTTGATGGGATCGATGCCCCTGATATTAGGCGAAGCAGGCTTCAATAGGACTCCCATAATTCTGAGCATTCTGTATTTCCCAGCTGACGAGCTTTCGCTTATAAGATGCTCCGCTTATTATTCGACCGGCGACCTTTAAGCAGATACTGGCTTTTATCAGCTGATCCTTAGAAATTGGCATCGAAAGGATTTTTCTTTACCATATTAAGGACTTCATCATACTTCGCTGAATGCAAAAGTTACGAACGCTTTCCTCCAACGAGCTCTGGCTGATCAAAATGTTACAAATTCGTGACTAGACTGCCGGTCTTTATGCAAAATAAAAATTAAAAGAAAAATTTTTAAATTGTTTTTAAAATAAAAATTCTTTCATAACCTCGAAACGCGTTGAGAACATTGGTACTCTTAAATTCTCTGAATCTTTAAATCAGCAATTGTTCCAAATGATATTACTAAATCAAGGCTTCGAGGAAATTGCAAATTTCCCGGTGAAAGTACTCTGAAAAGTGATAGAGTTCTGCCGGAAAAAATTCTGATTACACGAAACGTATCTATTTGACTATAGCGCACAGAGATCGACGGACAAAGGGATTCCTAAACAACGTCTCGCGTTTCGTTGACGAATCATCTCGAGTGTTCTTAACTTGGCGAACAATGAAAATCGGTGTGCCGAGAAAATAATAATTTGGTAGACGATCGAAGCGTGCTCGACGAAGGAAGCGAACCTCTCGCGAAGCCCTGAAACTTATCTGGATTCAGGTCTGCTTCGAGAGCGCCGCTTCTTCTCGAAAGTGCCGAGAACGGTTCGAAACAATCCCAGTCGTTTCGAAGCCGGTTGCAACGTGCTTCCCATTTCGATCGATCAGCAGTGCATCGGGCGATGCTGAGTCGTTCGATGCGAGAAGGGCGAAGCAAATAATTAGAAGAACGAGCGCGCGGGGTCTGTATCGGTGAAGCCTTTTAGCTGTCTGGCCAGACGTATTACACCGGGCCGGATAAGTTAACCCCATCGTTCGCTGACCCTTGGCACGGCTGACACATTTCAGCCGCGAGATTCGTCCAATCTCGAGACGGTGGCCATGAATTCTGCTACACCGGAACCAATAACCGAGATTGGCTTTCGTTTCATCGCCGCACGAACCCGTGTAATCTTTAGCCGTGGCTCCTAAGAGGGCCGCCAACGATCCCTTCACGGCCAGCAAGGTGGCTGGTGATTTCGTTTAAGGCCCTCCTTATAGTACCTTCTCCCTTTCTCTCTATCTCTCTCCACCACACGCTATTCTTTTACAGACGATACAATCCCACGACCCACATATTCCATAGAAACCGAGAGCCCGCCGCTCGGTTATGTTACGAGGACAATATCTAATAAAAAGCAGAGTGAAGTGGCTCCGAGGATACAGAGGTCTGCTCTTTTATAAAGCCTCCGCCGGAATTTTTCCTGTCATTGCGTTCGCCCCCCTGTCGAATGACTGGGGAAAGGGGGCGAATTGTATAAGTGACAGTTCGGAGGTTTTTACGGGTCTGATGAAATCCCGGACGTTTTATTCTCGGATTATAGCGTCGTGTTCAGCGCCACGGCGATGCTCCTGCTACTGCTGATCCTGCGTGAGGAGGACTCGACTGCGTCCTCCTCTTTAACCCCCTGCTTTGTGATTCATCCCGTGACTAGGCCTCCAGGAATTGCTCTATCGTTCGTAATTAACCTGAAGAAATTGGACGCCCATGCTAAGTGCACAGTAGACCTTGAAGGTATTTCTTCTTGAAGGAAGAAGCAGAGGAATAATACAATGCGCAATTTTTCCACTGTGTGTCTATCTAGAACGATATTTACTTTTCTAAACTTATATTGTTACGGGCAAAAATGCACGAGGCAAACATTTTTGCACTGTGCCGCATCTCAGTGGGAGATGCAAAATTATTTTTCAAGCTTCACCGAGGTGTCCAACCTTTTCTGAAGAGGTCTCGGGATTTCCCTCAGCAGTAATCAAATTTTAATGGAGGGGATAGAACAAAATCAATAGTCGTTGGAAAGTCTTTGAAAAATACTTCTTTAAGCTCATTGTCATAGTCCAATTCCTTAATATACAGTGGCCGGAATTAATATTCGGACCCTTTTTACAATACTATAATTTTATTAAAATTGAACTGAATAACTCGAGCTCTTTTCACGATTTCGACAAATCGCAATTCTTAGAAAACTTATTTTACACACCACATAGTAAACTAGTCGTTTCAGCTCCTTTGAAGGATTTAAATTGTTTGGTTCGATTTTTAAAAAATTATTATATCGTAAATAGTGTCCGAATATTAAATCCGACCTACGTGTCGTATATCGCGAATTTATATTTCATCAGGTTTTTGAAAGCAAAGGTACAGAAACAACCGTGGTCGTAATAGTGATTCCTCCGAACGACTTTCGAGTCACAACAAGCAATCATAACAAAGGACTCCGACAGTGTTTACTATAGTCCTCGGACGAGAGCGCGCGGAGCAATCGTTCCTCGATTAGCCGGCTGGTCTATTGCGCGACTGTAAACATTGAGGATCCCTCTCGGAGAACGGCTAAACGAATTCCAATACGCCATCACGGTACGTGCTAAGTATTAATCATCGTCGACCTTGACTCTCGGCCGGCGCTCGTCAGAGATTGCAATCTCTAACGTCATTATCCCTCCGGAGTTTAATCGATTGGTCGAGCCACTTCTACGCGGCGCAGACCCGGGTCCGTGTTCCGCGATGTTATCTGTTTAAACATCGACTTTCATAAATAACTCTCGGGGATATTGGTGGATGAGCGTGTGCACGCAACTGCGTTCGCCGGTAGTGATTGCCATAGTCGGGGGAAGGGGGACCGTCGGCCCTAATAGATTCATTAGGGGTAGTCGGCGCGCACCCTTCACCGGGGTGCATCACCGGACCCCCCACCTAACTGCACACGCGTGTACACTCTATTTCTACGGTACATGTCCCTTCAATCACTCGGCCCCGTGTATTCATATTCGGCTCATAGTTGCCGATGGATCCTGTTCCGTCGGTTCATTCACCGGCTCCGGGCTGTTATCAGCAGTTTGACGTTCACACGGCGTCGAGCGCCGACGGTGCACGTAAATTAGGCGTGTACACGGATAATGCCCGAGTCTGTATCCTAAATCTTTATTGCTTCCTACCCACCAGCGGAAATATTCGATCGGAATCGTGAACATGGCTGTCGAGTGAACCATTCGAGCTTCCCTTCAAAATTGCAAATAGACACAAAATAAATCCTCTTTGTCCCTTCATTCAAGGTCAAAAGTATTTCGATACTTTGTTCCCCGTGACGAGGAGGAGACAGTATAATTGATCAACAAATTTGACCGTGACATTCCAGGTCAGGGATGAATTTACAACAAATCTTCACTGCTCCAATAGTTTATACTCACTCTACAGCATGACATATAATCTCCTTCCTTCTTGCGTCTAGCAGAATTTTTTAGAATTGTTGTTTCGTTTACAATAAACTTCTCCGTATAAAAAAAGTTGTTTAAGAAGACTGTATATACAGTAGCTCACGAAAGTATTCGAACGCTTCCAATCTACATCGTTAACAAATAAAATACACCCGTTGGGTTTAAGTTTTCAAAATAAGTTTGTAAATAAAGACACATAAGAGTCTTGAGAATGTGTAAGTAAAATTACAAAAAAATCTGACAGCACATACGGGATTCACAAGGCATTGAGTATAAACATACCGTTTTCGGATGTCACAAAAGTATTCGAACGTACGAATAAATGTTGAATTGTTTGATGTTAATATCTGGTTGGTCCTCCTTTGGCATCAATAACGTGTCTTAGCCGGCTTTCCATACTATATACAAGTTTTTCCGTTGTCTTTTTTTTCAATGGAATTTCATATTTCTATTATTTTGGTTTTTAACACTTCCTTGGACGTTATGTCAAAATTCATAAATTTTCTTGCAATTTCGGCCCATAAATGTTCTATAGGATTTATGTCAGGGCTTTGCGGAGGAGTTTGTAGTGTATGCGGGGTATTATATATGATCCATTCCTTTACAATCCCAGCTGTATGTTTAGGATCGTTGTCCTGTTGGAAGTAGAAATCATCCAATAGGTTCAATTTAATTGCACTTTGTTTCAAATTTTGTTTCAAAATATTCAGATATTTGTACTTATCCATAATTCCGTCAATAAAAACAAGATTTCCCGTTCCATTCGCCGCCATACACCCCCATACCATCACTGAGCCACCTCCGTGTTTCACAGTTGGAATCATATTCTGTATTTGCAATGCTGTGTTGCACTTTCGCCACACATAATGCTGTCCATCCGAACCGAAAATATTAAACTTACTTTCATCCGAGAAAATAACTTTATTCCAAAATGAAATATCCTTATCAATATACATTTTTGCAAACGTTAGTCTTTTCTTTTTATTAATTTTACTGATATATGGCTTTTTTCGTGGTATTCTTCCATGGTAATCATTACTCCGCAGAACCCTACGACAACCCTAACTTCTTTGGACGTCCTGTACGCTTCTTGTTTGTAATATTACCTTCAGTTTTCGACTTTTTTACTATATAATGTATCGTAGATTTACTTCGATTTAATAATTTGGCAATTTCAAGATAAGATTTATTTTCATTATGCAACTTCAATATTAATTCACGTTCACATTTACTGGTTTCTGATTTTTTCGTGCTCATTATTAGAATAACTATGAAAGATTATACTCTACGAAATCTGTATGAACCACACGATGTCTCGGAATCGACTAAAGTGTAATGTTTACATTTCAATCACTAGAAATACGCTTCTTGTCTACGCGTTCGAATACTTTTGTGACGTCCGTAAACGGTATGTTTATACTCAATGCCCTGTGAATCCTGTATGTGTTGTCAGATTTTTTTGTAATTTTACTTATACATTCTCAAGACTCCTATGTGTCTTTACTTACAATCTTATTTTGAAAACTTAAACCTAACGAGTGTATTTTATTTGTTAACGATGTAGATTGGAAGCGTTCGAATACTTTCGTGAGCTACTGTATAATCTCCCTCCTTCTTGTGTCTCGCAGTATTTTTTAGAATTGTTGTTTCGTTTACAATAGACTCCTTCGTAACACGATAAAAGAGGTTGTTTAAAAAGACTGTATATATGACACTCCCAAGGCAGTAAATACACAGTCCCCTCAAGCAACTTTTGTTTATCGTGTAGAAGACTACTGCAGGTACTTAATGGATTGAAATGAAAATTTGTTTTCAAGTTCGGCGAGAAAACTTCCGTGCTCCATATACGACTGACAAAGTCAAAGCGTTAACGCGCACAATGGTACCGGCCCGGCCGGAGCTGTACATTACAAGCTCATAACCGTGACGAGGCTCTCGTAGAGCTACTTTCGCCAATTTTCAGTCGAGATTGCAAACCGCGCGCGGTTGCTGCAGATCCTTCGGATACACGAGTACGACATTGTTCGCACAGGGATCCGGCAAGGCTGAAGCTCTCGCTCAGACACAATAATCTACTCGCAGCTCGGGCGTACTTCGGCCACGTGTTTACAGGGGCAAGCTCGCGGGCGCAATATATCACTCGGCGAGCTGCCGACCGGTGTGTACCGTTATCTACAGGTTTTCGCGAGGGTTGCAGGGCCGCGTGCACAGGTTTTTCACGCGATACATCAGCTCGGATAGCTGCCCCTGGCGACCAGCTGCTCGTTTACTTCATAACTCATTCGATCATTCGACGAGTCGCCCCCGTTGCGTCCCGTTCGCGAGGACCGCTGGTTTGCGGATACCTCGGAAATCTGATTATCGATCGGTAATCAATATCAGCGCAATTTGGCGTTATGCCAGGGCCGGTTGTGTGTGTGTGTGTGTGTGTGTGTGTGTGTGTGTGTGTGTGTGTGTGACCGCGTACACTCCCGGACAAAATGACAGCACACGTGTGCTTAATTCCTCGAAAACTTCATGGGATTTTTAAATGTACAGCGAGGTGAACTTTCTGTGCTGGCAGGCCCTGTCTCTCTGCGTCGTAGTAATTAGGACAGCGTGTGTTTCGTTTAGAATTCTATACGGTCTTCGAGAAATTAAAGCGAGCACACACGTGCCATCGTTTTGTACAGGAGTGTACGTGCAGGATCGCGAACCGTGTTTCCCGTGTTCGTCCTTCGACGATCGAACGGCTGCCACGGATCCGATCGGGTCGGGGGATGATTGGAAATGGTGCACGTGTGCGACGCTGCTAATCGGGCGGCGGGCGACTTCAAACGAACCGCCGGCTGCCGCTCGTGGCTTCCCAATAAATATTTGCAGAATTTAATTTCCTTTCTTTGTACAATTTTCCCGCGGGACGACGACCGCCCGGCCGAGTATGCACGGTCGACACGTACCCCGATCGAATCAGATTAAAATTAGCACGGCGCACGATAACTTTCAAAGACTCCATGAATATCATTCCACTTTGGGCCGTATAATCTGGCATTATTGCACTAGCCGCGACGAAACTGGGATGCATGATGTTTACCCGAATTTTCATTTCTGAACCGGCGAACTAAACGGAATTTTAATCTCCCGCGGCTCTGCTGGATTAAAGGGAGCTCGGTGGTCCACCAAACTTTTAGTTCGCTATGTATTCTTTGAGGCTTTACCGCTGTTGCGAACTGTAAATATTTGTTATTGTTGGCGCGAGGTAATGTAGGCTAAACCATTATTTCTTAGAAAATTGTATACATTAATGGTTTTTGAAATACGTTACGCTGCTTCTGTTATTTTCCAGTAGTTAAGTTGATTTTACACAAAGACTATTCCGATGGTAATCACAAATATTTTTTCTGCCTCGAGCGGACAGTATTTACACACGCGCTGTCCTTCGACACGGTCGACGCGGTCACGAGAAGATAGTAGCCTATGTCATAGCACGAACCCGAGGCGTAGATAAAGACATTATTGTATATTAGTAAATATAAATTTACCTCTGACATGTTTTCCGTATAACGTACACCTACCAAAACAATTCCACATACAGATTGAAATGAATTGAATGGCAAATATTTTCAGATTATAAAGTCAGAGAAATTTATTACGGCGATATCAAATGTAATATTACACAATGTTCCAAATATTCGCAGTCTAGTAGCGAGGTGGAAAACGCACGAAATGAATGTTTATTTCAGAACTTCCTCTTCATTAATGAAACGAAAAACTGTTTTGCCGTCTATAATTTCAAATGAACCGTATTTCGCAGTGTTTCGTCACCTTTCAAATCCACGGCACGATGTTATTGGAGGTAATGGCTCGAATATTTTTCGATACACGACGAAGTTCGTTCGCCGCGCGGTTAAATATCGGTTCCTCGTTTCGGAACGCAATTGTTTTTCACGGTGGGACGGTCCCCTTAATGTATTTGCTTCTCTGGAAATTTCAGCCGGTATCTTTCGCGAAACGGAGGAGCAGCTGGGAATGCATATTCATGCCCGACTGCGACGTACATTTACTCGGCTTTCATTTTTGTTCCGGTTACGTTTCGCCGTCTAACCCCATCGCCGGGCGTTCCCATATCGCTTGAATATAATTTTTGAAGCGTACCTCGCTAACTGCCTGCGCCGTCCGATATTGCGATTTTTATTAATATTGCCACGGAGTCGGAGGTTACCGCCTCGTGAAACAACTCGTTCCCGATATAATCGGCCGAGTAACATCGATTTAATCTTTCCCGAGCGCCTAACCTTTCCTGCGCCACCGGCGCGTACCTGCACGTTCGACTTTAATTTAATCTTGCAGCTCAATTGCCGCTTTCGTCGACGCTACTTTTTTTCCAACGTGCTCGGAATTAGTTTCGTCATGTTTTATCTCCTTGGATTACCGTGTATTTAACCCTTCCCGGTCCTGCGTCGAGTCGGGCTCGACATTAACTTTTCTACGAACAGTTATACCGGATTATACTTACCACAATCACAGTATTCCTCAGCCGTTCTACATTGTCTTCATAAAACTTTAATCAAATTTCAATGAAAACGTACACAATTTATAAAAATTCAATGAAATGTCTATGTAGGTAAGCATATTTTACATAGCTAAAAATCACAATTGCAATAGACACGATTGAACAGAAACGAAAGTCATTCGGATAATTTCTTAAACAGTTCGTTTTTGAACTTTTAAATAGAAACAATTCAGGGATGCTTCAAGTACACCAGAACCTCGATTATCTGGATTGATCAGAGTGGTGTGTACGTTCGGATAATGGATCAGTTATTTTGTTTCTGAAGTGTAAGTTCTATTTGTGTTTTACAATAAATCGTGATGAGCATGAATCGTTTCGGTCTAAACTATTTACGTGAATATTGTATCCAAATATTTGAGGATAATCGAGGTTCTGTTTTAGCGCATACGAGGCAATTTTTTAAATTAATATTGTTACTACTCTTCTGTCGTCTATCGGACTTAATGTCTGCATCCATGAACCGTATTTTCGGGAATACTCGATGTATCGTTCTTTTCCTTGTTCTAAAGAGGCGATCATTGGAATGGAACATTTTGCAAATACAAAAGGACGCAACATCGGCTATCGCAGCTTGATCGTTGCTTCTCCGAGTGTTTCCACCGATATAACGAAAAATCCCCGGAGCTGTATCGCGCTTTTTGTGCGCAGCATGCGAGACGACCGTTGACACGGAAATATGATGGATGTTTTGGGCGTGCGCCATTTCAACAATGCATCAATTCGCCATGCATATCGAACGGCCAGAATCCGCTCGGGGATTCAAACTTTGACGACCGCCCACCAGTTCCGAGCAAGCATGCTCACGTCTCTAATGAACTCGGTTTTAAATTTATAAATCGCCGCACAGTGATAATAATTAGAAAATAAAATTTTTTCCGTCATAAATCCGAATTCTCTTCCGTTCGAAGAGGTCACAGCAATTATGGATCGTTGTTACGCGACGGAGGGTCAAGCACAATTATCGGTACAATAAAATTCAGTGTAGCAAAATGTAATGCAGTATATAACGTTAATGTATTACAGAGTTAAAATTCCGTTGTTATTTTATTCATTAAACGCACCGCGCCGTTAACATAATCGTGGCCGCGCGCGAGATTCATTATGCATTTTATTTTGCATTATAATTTCATTGTGCATTACACGCACGCTATCAAGTCAGAATTCATCACCGCGCCAGACAGAAAGGATGAAAAGGAGCCGCGTGGGTATGAGCTCGCAATCCCGTGAAAAGGACGGCACGTGTTATAATTTCCGAGATTCATTGTTCAGGAATTAATTTCTCATTTCATGATTCACGGTTCGCGCGCTGCCTTTTATATTCAAACTTCGGGCATCCCCGTACTAATTTTAAACTTCCAGCGACCCTTAAAATTGCTCCGAAACGGATAATAAATTTAGCTCTTGAAACAACTATTTCCAACTAAGAACAACAGCTGCGTCGATATTGTTTCGTACACATTCAACGAATTATTGAATCATCAAATATGAAATCGTAATGGTGTTTCAATAGAAATTTGACATTTTATTGAATCGAACGAATTGCGTTTGTCAAACTAAAATTACCTACGTTTCTGTTACGATACATAATTGTCTGTGTGTCGAGTTTTGCTTGAAATAAAATTTTCTGAATGTAATTTGCAGAGATTGCAATTAAATGGAATGCTTTATCCTCTGCCAATTATTTTCATGGAATAGTATTGAAGTACAGGCATTATTGATTTCTCGTCTATTTCATGCAGGTGCTTCTCCCGTATTGTGAATTCAAGGACATAAAAATGACCTTGAGAAACCATAGAAAAAAATAGTTTTGTCATAGGAATATCCCTGACAAAGCGTTCGTCCATTGATGCCATTCCAGTAGTCTAAAAGTATGTTTTACGTTATCAAAACTGGAGATCTTTAGGCAGGCCATACTGCATATTCAAAAAGAAACAGCACAACTGTGTAGGTCACAAAATTTTTTAAATAGATAGATTTATTGCTCACTGAGTACACCGCAATTTTTTTCTTGGCTTCTTTGTTTCATAAAATATTCTAAAACGTCTGAGAATTACGAATATGTTTCTGACTAAAAGGTTGACAGGTTCGCTTAATCTTGTGGATCAAATTAATCTGGTTCTTCTCGTTACACATACGCAGAGCGTGTTATTCGGAGAACTCGTAGTTTTTCTGTGACAATACCTTTTTTCACAAAATATTGCAACTACAATGGTTACTGCTGGATCAGATGCCGTTAAAAGACTGGCTTTATCCCCGGCTTTCAATTTCCAGTTAATTCGACCTCTTGCGAGCGGGGAGCAGCTCCTCCTCAGACTCGCCGGAAGAAGAGATCAGACAGGATTCCGATAATAATTTTTTTTGCCCGGGTTCGAAAAGTTTTTCGGCTATATCCGCGAAGGCGGTCCCTGTCAGAAGCAGCTTCTGGTGTGGTTTATGGTGTGCCTCTTGCACTTACCGCCCCTGCAAGGAGGAGCGAGGAAGGATTTCGGCGGAGCCCTCCGGCCGAGCATAATGCTCCCATTATCTCCAGTCCGTTCGACCGTGCCGCGTGCGTACCGTTCGCCGGCTAATGTACCGGGTGTCCGCGTAATTTCGCGGCTCCGGTTTCCCCGGCGAGAACCCGCGTTACCTTTAACGCTCGTGACAGGGCCGTAAACTCGAGGCCCGGGGACGACGGACGACGCTAAAACGAGTCAAAGTGTGCGCAACGGATGACGAAAAAAAAAGAAAGAAAGACAAGGGGACCAGGGGGCGTATCCGTCGAGCAAGGCGAGGCAAGGCAAGCCAGAGACCATTACGGTAATACCTCGCAGACCGAGGAAGTGATTTTTAAGGAGAGGCGGCTGCCATTTCGTGGCAATTTCGTTCTCCCCATAAGCATTTTTGCTCTCCACCTTCGACGCCTGAGTAGCCGATATCCCGGCGCTGTTATAACGGAACGATTATGAAAATTTCCCGGCGTTTTCATTTTCTGTGGAACCCGGTATCCGGCGAAGGGTCCCCTGGTTTTTCCTCTATACATTCTTATCGCTGCCCCGAGCTATCCCGTTTTGGTATGCACGCGACCGAGGGACATGAGGCTTGTTACTAACGCCGGAGGTTAGGTAATGTTGTCATTATTAGTAGATTACTATTAGCAAAGTCGTCGTTACGCAAGATTAACGTCTATGCTGATGCTGATCTACGTGGCGGTTCATGCCCTTGCGAGACAGGTGTTCGGAGATAATGTGGTTCGCATGATGATTGTCGCGTTTACGTGGCGTTCAATGTTAATAAAGAACGCTGCGTACACCGGGTATACTAAAGCTTGCGCTTGTCTCGACAACGTTGTTTTACGATGGACAGAAATGTTATCTAGGCGAACGGGGAACAATCGAAGTAACCTTTGTCCTTTATTAATGGCATATATCTAATCGCTAAGCGTGTAATATATTTAGATTAGACTCATAATACGTTGGCATTTGAAGATCAGTCCAAGTTATTTCACGTAATTGAAATCAATTCAAATCTCGTCTGATGTATCAGACCGGTAATGAAACAGTATGATGTATTGTCAGATAAGTGAAATGGATCGGTGTACAGTCGGGCAAGTAGAATAGGAACGTATGGCCAGGCAAATGTAATGGGCGTGGCCTGTAGTTAGACAAATGGAATGAGAAATATATAGTCACAAACGGCGGAATGAGTCGACTTGCGGTCAGATATCTGATGATGTGTTAATATATAGTCAAACAAACGAAACAAAAATAGTCTGTGATCAAACAAGTGAAGTGAGTCATTTCATAGTCGGCAGCAGAGGAATGAGTCAGCGTACGATCAGACGTGTACAATGTTTTACTATACAGCCCGACAAATCGACTAAAAATAGTCTGTGGTAAGAGTAGTGCATGGAATCAGAGTGATCTGTGATCAGACGAGTGGAATAAGATTACTGCGTGGTCAGACAAGTAGAATAGGAGCAACCAGGGTACGCAGTCAGACAAGGGAAATAAGATTACCGTACGGTCGGACAAGCGATATAGCCACTAACCTAACTCTGACCTGTGAAAACAGAAATAAGATATTATCTATGACTCGCCATATAGAATACAGATGATCTGAAAACGAATAAACGGGGTGCTAGAATGTCACAGAGACAACAATTTCCAAATTCCCTGTTTTATCAAAAGTTTTAATTTGGTGGGAATATACTAAATTACGCATGTCTCTGTTTGTTACAGACCCGTCAGCTTCGGGGTCATCCTGCGAGGATGACGAGGAGGCTCGGAAGAGGAACATCAGGCAGCGGAAGAACAGCTTGTACGCGTCTTCCTCGATTCGTGCCGCCTCAGTAGACAGATACAAAGAGCTAGGATCGACCGACGGCGTGTTGGTGGACTGCCTAGCGGTGGTGCACGTGACCGATCAATCGCCGACCGAGTCTAATCAACCGACGCGTCATCCCTCGCCCTATTACTACGGCGACCTATTCAAAGTACCGGAGCAGATCAGCAAATCACAACCGAGCAAGTACCGGAAGAGCGTCAGTCTCGACGTGCCGGGTGAACGGTCGAGGACACCCGGTATACCGAAGAGGAATTCGGTGGCGGGTGATGGGGGTTCTTACTCGTCGCAGCAGCTACACCCGACGCAACAGCAACAATCGCAGCAACAGCAACAACAACAACAACAACAGCAACAGCAATCGCAGCAGCCGGCGCAGCTGCAACAATATCAGAGTCAAGATCTAGTGAGCCCCACGTCGGGGAGCGAGCATGCTGTCCCAGCCAGGAACGAGATCCTCTCGTCGTGCATCATCACCGAGTGGGATCGCACCCTCATGCCTCCGCATAGACTGTTGAGCCATGACCTGCCAACCACCGTTTGTACCTGCGTCGCATCGGCAGAGGAGGAGGAGGATGAGCTAGATCAACGGCAGCCGCAACTAACGCGGCACCAAGTGCGCAAGCTACGACGTACACGGAGGATAGACCCGCAGCCGATACTCGTCGAGGACGAGGACGACGTGGAGGGAGAGGACGAAGGGGACGAAGAGGAGGAGGAGGACGCGGACCTGGAGGAAGACGAGGAGGAGATGGCTAGGCAACGTCACCTCTACGAGACGGCCTTCGACTGCAAGGTCAATCGTTCCGACGATGACCTCGATGACCTCGACCGGGTCACCAATCATCCCGTGCTGCACTCCCAGGTAATCTATTCTAGGCTATCGCAACACCGCCGATCTTCAAATTCATATATTCATGTACGAGCCGTTCACAGGCCAAATCGATTAACCATCTTTTCACTTTTTCGACGCTTTATCGGCAAGACGCTCGATCGGTACTTTACTCCTTTCATTTCTTTTCTTATATCAATCTTCATTCATGATTCAGATAAGGAGCAGCAGCGCGATACCGGTAAGCAGAACGAGCTCGTCGACGGACACGTCGAAACCGTCGCAGCCGCAGCAGGTCCCCTACGCAGGACAGTCCCACAGCAGCAAAGACCGACGCAAGGTCGTACTTCTCCGCCCAAAACCGATTCCGAGCCGTCTTCAGCAACAGCAGCAGCAGCAGCAGCAGCAACAACAACAGCAATCAGACAATATTTCTACTCTGTCCCAAGATATCGAATCCCTCCAGATCAACTCAAGCGACGAGAAGACCGGTTCGCCGAGGCTACCGGCCCGAGGTTACACTCCGTCGCCTCCATCCACGGCGCCGTTACCGGCGAAGTTCCATGGTAACCGAGACCACTTGCTGTTGAACATTCGCAGCACGCCGAACCTACCCTCCCAGCCGGACCATCCGCGTCTGAAGGACTTGCGACTCCCGGTGAAGTCTTCGCTGAGGGCCAAGGACTCCCCGCAGAGCAGCGAAGGCAGCATACTGGAGATCAAAAGCAGACCAAAGAATTTTGCTCAAGACACCGTGGAGTCCTCGCAGAGCCGACGCTTCGACAAAGAACTGATCCTGGAGTTCAAGGGCAGGCCGAGGGAGGACCGGCAGCGGCCGCGCAGCCTGATCCGCGAGAGCAAGCCCATCATGGAGTTCAAAGGCAGGCCCCACGAGGCCGAGAGCGATCTGTTGAGACCCCGTCGAGACGTCGGCCTCCTCGAGTTCAAGCTACGGACCAGCAGACGCAGACCAGGCTACTCGAGCACGGAGAGCATGGCGACGAGCAGCAGCGGCGGCAGCATGGAGTCGCTTCGAAGCAGCACCAGCGAAGGCAACAGGTCCACCAGCAGCTCCGAGAGCCGGCACAGCACCAGCCTGAGTTCCCACAGCTCCGACAGCGGCAGCACCAACTACTACCATCATCATCCTCAGCCGTCGATGACCGGCTTCCTGACGAACCACGCGAACAAGCTGCACATACTGTCCCCGATCTCCGACAAGTCGTCCCAGGAGCCAGCATCCGAGACCTCGGACAACAACCGGAACAACAACTCGCAGAAAGCCTCGCCAGAGGAGAACGTCACCACCGAGAACAACGTGACCGCGCCCAACAACACCAACACGGCGAACACGAACACAAACTCCGTTGGTTCGCCCATGGACACCTCGTTCAAGAAGAGACGCGCACCGCAGAACAAGAATCTCATTAACCTGGCGTTGCAGTCTTCCTCGTCCGGCGATGCAGAGATTCAGGGATCGGACAGCGGGATCTCCATCGAGTCGCGAGCCGGGATCAAGTGCAAGCCCTTCGGGTTCCACTTGTTGAAGCCGCAGCTGGATAATATCAATCTCGTCGACAACGAGCCGGAGCTTTCCGACCTGCCCTTCGACATGCCGAAGCTGCGGAGGAGGCGGCTGCTCATGCAACAGGACGCCACCACTTCGGGCAGCGCGACCAGCGTTGATCTGAGGGACCTGCCCTTTGACATGCCGAAACTACGGAGGAGACTCAGGTGCATGCAGAGCACGGAATCCAGCGGGTCGCAGGCCTCCTCGAGCCTGTCTGTGAGAGACGTCGAGCCGCCTCCTCTGTTTGGTAAGTCTATGCGTTCAATTTTTATCATTGGTGTGGTAGTATTGTGTTTTGAAGGAACTATACTGGGTGGTCCAAGTCCCCCATGATTCTTAAGCATTTCGGACAGTTGGGCTAAAATATATGTTGGACATCGATCGGCTTAAGTTCGACCTCAAATTGCTCTTTTAAGAATTTAAGAGAAAATCTTACTTCGACGGAAAGTCAAGGTCACCTTCAATATCGTGAAAGTATGAGTTATACTTGATCCTCTTTTGTAGATTTTTACCATAAATATATAAAGTTCGCAGTCTACTACTTAAGATCGTTTTCACTATAAAGTACTAGAAACGAGTTACTCAGCAATTATTTCCTGAATAAATTTCAATTCGGTAAAATCGCATTTATTATTGACATTGTAAATATACAGCGAGTTCTACTACAGGGGGGAGAAAATTTAAGGGTGGTTCTCCGTGACAATATGAGACGAAAATGAAGTGTAGAAAAATGGTGATTTCAGCTTCATTTCTTACTTATTAACAATTCAAAATCCGCCTGACAGGCGGCAACCCATTCAACAATGGTGTACGTTGATTACGTCATAGAGGCGCATGACGGTAACTTATCAAGTGACAGATACTCCGCGTGCCTCGCAAGAATTCAGTGTGTAAACTGTCTTATTGGGTAATTCCACACGCATTTTCGGTTCTAGCCGAATTATTGGCTAAAGTGTGTGACGTCAAAGCCTAACCATTGGCTGCGAGCAAGGACCCCCTTTGATACGTGACTCTCGCGCGCCTTTACGGCATAAGCAACGTGCATCTCTGTTGGTCGGGTTGCCGCAGTTTAGGCGGATTTTAAATTGATAATAATTTAAAAAATAATTCATTTTGGTTTTATACTCTCTTGTAGGACCACCCCCTAAATTTCCTCCCACCTGTGGCCGAACACCCTGTATTCAAAGAGTATCTAATTACCATAAATATAACCGTACATTATTTACAACACATGTGCACTGTTCTGAAGCTTGTCCCGCAGAAATTGCAAATGTATTTACTCAACGACTATCGAATGTATTTACAAATGCATTTATTAAAAAAAATGAATTGTACTTACAAGTGCATTTAATTAATAAATAATAAATGTATTTACAAGTGCATTTAATTATTAAATAATAAATGTATTTACAAATGCATTTAATTAATAAATATTAAATGTACGTACAAATATATTTAATTGCATCGTATTTTAACGTAATTGTAACTCGGCACGGTCCATATATTTACTTTGAATTTCAATACGGATATAACAACGAAACCAGCATACAAACGGATGAAAATGAATTCGACAAGATTAATTAAATTCAAGTGATTCGTCATTTGGTGTAATTAGCAAAACAATCTTTTATGAATACGAAGCTCATCTTCAAACAATTTAGATGTGTGTGTCGAAATGGAACGATGACAAAATCGAGAGTGAAAGTATATTGGCCGATGTGTGTCTAAAATCGCACCGCGTTAATCGACCGTCTACCCATTAAACGTTAAAAAGCACACTTTCAACATCTCGAGGTAAACTGAGTACTCATCAAGGCTAGGGGACACCGTAATTTGACGCTGATCGTTATGAACCTTCCAGACAGCGGCTAATATCGTTAGGCTTCACTTAGCGCCTGCATCCCTCTCGACGGCTAAATATTTAACGTTACCAACACATGTTTCCGTCTACGTTACGGAGACCGCTGTCTTCCACTTCCCTTCGGAATTCTACAGGAACTCATCGCTTCAAAGTGCCATTCAATTTTCTCCAGATTTCTAGTACATACTGTTTTCTCTAATTGAAACATTACTTCAGAAAACCTTTTCTGTTCCTGTTCATTTTATAATTTGTTTGCATTTCGATTTCTGATTGCCGAGTCTGCCGTCAACGTGACAGGTCTTCCAATTTTCGGAAATAATTAGTGCTGTTTCTGAAATTAATATTGTCCCAAGATTCCGTATTCAAAACTTACTAAATTCGTACTGCGGAATGGAAGACGGTCGAAGCTCCGTCGACTGCTCGTCCAATCGAAAAGTTAGAATCGACTCCATCCGCATGGGTATAACGAACTATTCAAGCAGCAGTGCGCGGTGTACACACAGATTAGGGTAACAAGTTTCGTAACGTTACGCTGCGTGTATAACACGATCGAAATCTGTTATCACGTTTCACCTGTCTCTGTTGGACCTGACGTCTGACAAGTTGGACTCCTCCAAATGTCTTCGAATTGCAATGAATGTTTGTCTTCAACAATTTCCTACCCTCTCATAGTACCCTGTACACATTCTGTCAAAGTATGAAGATAAATTACTGCAACGTTGAACATACAATTCGCCATTCTTCTGAAGTACAAAACATCTTCAAGTAACCTAGTTTTGAGTTTGTATGCACCGTTGCTAAAAAATAAATCAAAGAATTAAAAGCTTCGGCAAGGGATTCAGCTCCATTCCCCAGCATTGCATTTCCCATCAGAAAATGCAATCATTTTCAACGTCCATTAATCATAAAGGTGAAAGGTCCGTTCAAGACTCTTCTCTCGATAATTTTACACCCGGCTTCCATCGTTCGGAAAGGTCGGAGATTCATTCAAGATTTCATTGTTAAAAGCTTCTCGCCAGAGAAAGGAGTCGCTTACAACCTCGGAGTAATATTTCCACTTAATTTATAAAAATCTTTATGAAATTCAATCAGAAATCTCAACGTCGAAACAAGTTAAAACGAGAACCAGGAAGCAGCGAAGTCCTCGATCCCAACCTCGAGGGACAGAACGCGGGGAAAAAATCCTCGAGGAAAAGGCGACGTCGTCGGGACGACTTTATCCATTCGAAAGGGATCCAGGGGCAGGGATTAGCAAGGCGTGCCGAGAGATTTATGCGTCATCGATCACCGATTGCCCCTAATACTCGACTCTAGCCGCGATTTACGGACCGCATCACGAGGCGTTCGGAATTAGTCGGCCGATTAAGTTTCCACCCGCCGCCCCCATTAAGCAACGCCGTACCGTGAGCACCTGGGGTGTTCCGTGCTATCCCGCGAGCAGATACTACCCCTACGGGGCCCGAAATTGCGAAAGCTCTAATGCGAAAGCTTCTGGAGTGCACCGCGTTCGAGCCGAGCCGCCTACGGGCAGAATCCGGTACGCGCGGGCGTCGATCAAGGGGACGGTAAATACCGGTACAGAGTTCGGGTAACACGAGCACGCTGATCCGTCGATCTGCGGGACGAGCGAGTGAGGGTGGTCCCGATCGAACTGTCCGAGAGACCGGGATCGTTTTTAACCCTTTCGATGCTGCAGGAGCTCGGTATCAACAGATTGGGAGATGCGACAGTTCATAATTGAGTGGTTCATATAATAGGGCCTCAACAACGCCCCACCCCCTCTGTCTATACCTATTGTTAGCACTGATGATAGGGGCTAAGGTCGGGAAAACTGGAGTCCAGTACCTATGTGTACAGGGTGTTTCACCTAACTTGGCTATCTTGAACTGAACCATACACTTCACAACAATTTTAAAATGTAGAATTTGACGATTTCACTGCCACGCGAATTTTATTTCACACAAGCTTCGCCTATTTCATTCATAGAAGCAACCAATTTTATAACAATCATCTTTAACACTAGGTTTACGGGACCCGTCAAAATGACGGGTTCTAATATTTTTAATTTAGGATTATTGAGATTGTGAAGATGCATTTACGTGGAATTACTGAACAAACTTATTTCCTTAAGTATATATTATTTAAAAAATGGCTGAAAACTTGGATAGACAATTTTTTTTATAAAGTAAAATACTCAGTTTTAATGCTGCGTAAACCTAGTGTTAAATAATTCTATCGTGCCACATTTTGTACGGTACCGTGATGAGAACAATGGTCCCGGGACGGCTCAAGGGCACGAAGAGTCTATCGCTAGGCGCCCTTATCCCCACCTTTGACGCTCTCGTAGTCCCAATGTTTACGCTCTGACGTCACACGCTACGTAGTACGTGTCACCTCTGAACCAATGGGAGCTCGAACTGATGCACTTGAACACGGTAACAACCGTAATAACTGGACAGCGGATTTCTATGCAAAATCAAAATTGTCTGTATCAATTGCAAGACACAGAATCTATTATACATAGACATTTATTCCTTTTCTTGATAATTATAGTCACACGAGAATAATAGGACACCATTTTTAAATTCGTCAAATATTTTTTATACATTACATTCGATCTACTCATTTTTATTTTTATTTCTATTCTGCTTAACCATACCGTTTAATCTCGAGATATTTGCGTCGGGAAAATTCGATATTTGGATAAAGGATCCCAAACTGAACCGCGTTGCCACTTCGAAGAGATAATGAGTAATGGTAATCGGGAACAAATGTAGTCGTCGCTTCAACTTGTTGTTTATTGCCCCCGTAAATTTGTATCTTTTGTGTGGAAAATGTGTTGCAATTTCAATGATCGACTGCGAAGCTCGGTTAATGTGAAATCGTGAAATACGGTCCGTTTGAATGGTAGATTCTGTGGATGTTGAAAATATAGATTTGAACTTTGAACTTGCGCCGAATCGCGCGATGTCCGGCCAAAATTGCTTCGACGATAGATAGGCTGGGAAGGAATCGAATTTATACCGGACGTTCCGAACTGCACGCGGTTGTAAACGTGTAAATGACGAGACAGTTGTGCGCCGTGCAGTAGCATTTCCGGTACCGAGATAACTAAAGCTGATTGATGCTCGTGTATAGATTATACCGACCTGCATTGCCCGTATCGCGTTTCATAACCCGCTTGTCACATTCCACAATAGAGATTTCATTCTCTGGAATGTATAGATAATGGAGAGCTTCCCGGATTGCAACGACGGATTGATGCTGTATTATTAAGCCGTAGCAAATGGGCTAATCTTTGTGCAAGATCGGATAATGTTACATTTAACGTAATAATAATAATAAATTAGATATTGTAAATTAACGAGATTCACGGGGTCAAGGAAAATAATTTTAGTAGTACGTAGCATTTCCCATTGAATCCGCATCTCGATCTCAGAATCATTCGTTTTGTTTCAGAGTCGAAATGAAGTTCCAATTCGATGCGAACGGTAATAATAAAATTCGAGATCACATGTTGTCGGTAATTTTGAAACATCTCCAATTTTTTCCCAATCAGCTGTACACGTGATCTCTCGTTGAATCATTCCACCTGCGTCCGAAGCTACACGGATCGCCGGGCGATTCCTCGATCTTTATGATCGCAGTCAGCTGCGAGGAAATCTAGGAGCCGTCAGTTTTTCCCGGTTGATAGATGCGGGCCGATTCGGACCCGTAAATTACATTTTGAACGGAGGGAGCGTGGGCGAGAGGGGGGAGCCGGGGGCGTTAGCACGTGATCGGAAACAGATTCCCGAAAATCTCCGTGCTTTTTTTCCCAAGCCGAGGTGCCGACAATTACTTATTGCGAGCAGGAGAAGTCTGAACGCGAATGATCGATCGGGTATATTTGTTTCTTCAACGGGAGGGTTTGATGAGTTTGCTGATGGATCACCGATTAGGCAAAAACAAGCGTTTTCGAGGGGATTCGCGATCAGGGGAGCGGAGAAACTGCCCGACAATTGGCCCTAGAAATGGATAACGCTATATCAGTTTCTTATCGTAATTGGATACTTTCGGGATCGTAATTGCCGAAATTTGGAAGCTCATTTTTCTCCTAATCTACGCGGAGCAACAGTGTGAATACTTTCCGGTAGGAATGGATTCTCTACGGCAAATGTATAAAAATTCGAACGTATTTTCACAGTTCCTGTAGAACTGTGTACACTTGTATACAAATATTATTTACACATTATACCATCGCTCTCTGAGAGAAACTGTTTCAAGCGTGTTCAACTTGGTTATCCCAGACATGTTTACACGTACACATGTCGCGAGTTACTTGACAAGTTATTACTTACACACAAGTTACTTGCTAGTGTATTGGCACATTAAAGTAAAATTCTGTTCTTGTTGAATAAAAAGAATTCGTATAGTCATTTTTACGAATGTTTAGGGGAAGGTTGGGGATGCTGGAAATTTAATTTAGCAAAAGCGACCGCTACTTACTGGATATTGCTCCCTCTGACCATCCTCTTTTCAGATCTCTGCAGCATTATTTAAGAAATAACGAGGCACTTCGAGTCATATTTTGTTTCACGAACCCTGGATTTCCAGAAGAGGGGGATTGAAAATTTGCAGGAAAGATCGCAAACTGTCCTTGATAATGGTCGAGATTATATAACAAATTAAGAAATGAAAACTTGAATTTACTACAAAGTTCGTTATAGATCTCAAAATTTATGGGTCCCCCTAATAATTTCCTATTAATAAGGAGGCACCTCGAGTCATATTTTGTTTCACGAACCCTGGATTTCCATAAGAGGGGGATTGAAAATTTGCAGGAAAGATCGCAAACTGTCCTTGGAAATGATGGAAATTATATAATAAATTAAGAAATGAAAACTTGAATTTACTACAAAGTTCGTTATAGATCTAAAAATTGATGGGCCCCCCTAATAATTTCCTATTAATAAGGAGGCACCTCGAGTCATATTTTGTTTCACAAACCCTGGATTTCCATAAGAGGGTTATTGAAAATTTGCAGGAAAGATGGCAAACTGTCCTTGATAATGGTCGAGATTCTATAATAAATTAAGAAATGAAAACTTGAATTTACTACAAA